>KN549242.1:208108-221355 GCA_000797555.1 Oesophagostomum dentatum | reverse complement strand
CAATAAAATTGTTTTTTTTTCTGAAAAAGGATAGTAGCTTAATGCACTAATTACCAAAAAATCGTTTCTTCCAAGGGAGCTTCATACAGTCTGTCTACCGTGGATAATTTCTTAACAGATACCTTTGGGTATGTGGAAACAAAGAGGAGCAGCTCTACGAATTGCAATCGAACAAAAACATGTGTACTTTGTAATGAATCAACACAACGAAAAACAAGGTGAGTGCGATTCTTGCAGCGAAGGCACAGGATCTCTAGTTAATGCAGAAAATCAAACTTTTGCCCCGTAAATTTCTCGTTACTAGAGGTGAATAGAAGCCACAGGAAATATGCATGAAAATGTTGAAAATGTCAGCCCTATGCAAGCGGAACATAGATGTACCAGATTTCTGGATCGAAGGATGAGCGAATAGAACTTCAACCATTATTTGCGGATTGAAAGTACAAATACAAACAAATTGCCTACATGTTTAGACTAAAAGGTCACTATAGTGACAACAATTTCGCTAAAATTCCATTCAATAATCTTTGTCTATCATACGTCTGTCATATCAATAGTCTATCATACGTAGTTAAAGGCAGCATTCGGCCCCAAAAGTTATCGAGCTATTATGGCGGATGTTGAAAGCACGCTCCTCTACATCCCTACCTTATTTTGTAACGCTATAATTACCTCTAATCTCCAAAAAGGCACTTTTATTCGGCTAACGTACTAGTTGAACTTAATGATATCGTGTTGTGACAGAATGAACTCTGAGAAACAACTTCATTTATCACATTTTGACACAACGTTCGGTGAATACACTTCTACGTTATCTAAAGAAGACTGCCTTTTTTGGAAGTTAGAACTAATTATGGCGTTTCAAACTATAATTGAGTTATTTAACTGAGCCTTACAAGATTGTCACAGATTCTTTATTTCGAGCTAAGGTTTCGGCGATCGTCGCCTTCTCCAGAGCCTGGAATGGTATGACGAATTACAACTCAGCCGAACAGTGTTCCTTCAACGACTCTACTAGATTCGAGAATCTTTCGCGAAGGCCGTGTTGTAACGTACCCTTAGCGCCGTTGCTGGCGAGTCCCACTGTCCACAACTGCTTTGTGAGAACACTGGCAGATGAGTGGAGCTCCTCAACATGGTCAGAAAATCTGGCTAAGATAGGAAGATAGCCCTCGAGTGATGGAGGTACACTCTTCCTTTCGATTCATTTCAGGGCTTTTGGTATGTATCAAAAACGCTTCTGTGATTTTGCGCGCTGATGCTTGTTGTTCGTGCGCTAGTATTTTTACAGTTACATCAAAATTAGCGCGCATGTGTTTCTGCATCTTATGGGCATTCACTGGAGTGGAGATGCGCGACTTATCGTTTCTATCTATTTAAATGCTCTTTAACTCTCACCTACAAAGGATGACCCGTCTTTCCTGCATATTTCTCTTCACAGCTCGTTCAGAAGATCATATAAGCTGTTTCCAAACACATGCAATCACCGTTTAGATAATGCAATCGCTCGTCATGCGTATTCATTCATACATGCGATTTTGAATGGCCAGACATTTTAGGTTATTGAGGGACAACTCGATCATTCATACTGAGTTCTCCAGAGCACATCTTTTCACGCTTGCATTGGTCAGCTCATCGGATACGAGGGGAAAAAAGAAGGGAATTCTACCTGTTGCTTCGTATGCCTGCTGTTCTCTAGTTCTCTGACGGTTTCTAGAAAAGGGTGGCATACTGTACCCGTTAGATCTTACCACTTTCCTCTCCAGGGATAACGATTCATTTTTCTCATCCATGCCGCTGCTGACAGCTGATGCTGCACGAATCATGTTGCGAACGATTATCTTTTTAATGTAAACTTGATGGGCAGAAAAAGAATATTCTTTTGGGGGGTTTTTGGCACCAATTCATTGCGAATGTATCTTCAGATCTTTTAACCTGAGCATTTAAAAAGGGTAACCACTCGTCAACATGGCTTCTGTGATAAGTCCTATAAACTCAGATTGCTCATTTAATAGTTCAGAGCACTTGTCGATTTCGACTTGCGTCGCGTATATGATAAAACAGTCGTCTATAAATCGATGGTAGAGTGCTTCTATTTCGAAAGAGGCTCAAACTCTATGGCAGGAATGTAAAGGAACGTGCTTCCAACATCCCTACTATAACAGCTCGATAACCTTTTTGGGGCCTAATGCTGCCTTTAAGCCGTTAAGTGCTTATGCGCATCAGAACGCAGCACGAGCTAGGTGAATTGTTCCTGCACTATAAGTCTCCTAAACGTGACCCCACAAGCTCTGCAGGTATTGACGCGTTTCATTAACCCACGACCAGTTACTGCGTTTAGAGCGCACCGCGTCAAAGAAGAAGTGGAGTTTTCAGGAATAAGGGAGAGCGCGGAATCCCAGCAACTGCAACGTGCTGCGCGGGATGACATACATGTCAATCCGCTAAAGGTGTTTTCTTCGTTTCAATTCCGCCGTTTTCGCACTAGAAAAACTGCTCCACCGGGTATGGAAAATGTGGTGCTGGAAAATTATCCTTTTCCGACAGAAGCACGCTTTTTTCCAAAACGAAGGCGGAGAAACGAAAACGAAGGCTAATTTTTTGGTCATATAATACTGGAGATATAGCACATCTGCAGTAACATTTGTGTACAAAATTATTTGCTAGTAACTTCTAAAAATCCAAAAATTGGAAAAGATGGTCATGTGCACTGTGTGCCTCTGCAGATGACGCGTGAAAAAGGCTCTAGCCGGTGAGATCCTCGCCAAGGCAACCATCTTAGGCGCCCTTATTAATCAGGTTAACGGTTACTCAGGCTATTAAAATTCGCCGCGTCTGCCCATAGGTACTAGGTACTGCGTTCCCTCTTGTTAGCATGGCGGTTTACTAAATCCCGTTGGATTTCTTCCAGCAGTGGCTGTGCTCTGATGCGTATGCTTAGTCTAACAAGCGTGGCGCGACAAACAGAAGAAAGCCAGCCTTGGAAAGTTACCACTGCTAACCTTCCAATTTATGTATAAAATGCGCGTATTTTTAGTTTCATCAATTTTTTTGAATAGTTTTCTCTTTTAGATAATACTGACAATGAGTCATCCCAAATTTACCGACACACTTTGATAAAGTCAGATATTATTATTATACTCCTTTTATATTTTCTCTTCAACAGCATGCATTTGCAGTACGGTTCAGTTGAAAGATGAGAAAAAGATCTATATACCAAGTGAACACATATGACAGCAGCAGTCTGAAATAATCGTTCCTAATAATAGTGCCTCTACGAAAATCATAGCGACAGTCCGCACACAAAACAAAAGCTTCTTCGATTGTGCGACCGTGTTCTCACACATGCCCATTCCGTCTGATCGCTCTACCGTTTTCGGCTATTTCTGCGAGAAAACCACATGCGCCCACATTATTTACCTCTTGCTCCAACCATACGGTTCCTTAGCATTTCAGCGACTGCATCAAAGCTTCTGCATTTTACTTGGGGGTGTTCAGAATGCATTTTAGTGTTAGCGCCTGTTAGCGCCTGGGTTAGCCAGCTGAGGTGACTCACAGAAGCTTGTTGTGTCTAAAAGCACAAACCTGCTCGTTGTCTACTCAAAAGTCTAGACTAAATGCATGATTGCAAGAGTTTAGAGTTAGAGTAGGTTCCAGGTAGGACAAATCAGGCTGCGAAAAAAGCATCTCGATCCATTAATTTGCGGAAAGCAAAGTTTTTGCTAAAACGCAACTCGTGATCAGTAAACTCATCACTTGAATGAAGTCGGATGTTATCATAACCTGAGCTGGAACTCGTACTTCGATGATTTATAACGCCGCTAGTCCAACAACGAAGACTGTTTTCTGTTGCATTAATAGTATCTTCGCTTCTTTTCGAATGCGTTCAGATAGAAGAAATTTAAGTTTGCGGCAGCTTCACTCTCTCTTGATTTGTCTAAAAGACGATGGCCTATTTAGCTGTGACCTTTGTTAACAAATCAGAGCAAATAGTTGGCACCAGTTTTACTAGCATGATTAGCTCAAGTCTACCATATACGCCGTAGGTGATGTTACCTCATTAAGTGCGCCCTAAATGGTTCGCTGCGGCGGGACTTCCGAACATTTTATTAGCTTAACTAATAAATGTAGACTGCAATGCGGGTATTGTATGAGGAGTCATAAATAACAATGAATTAGTGATGGTTGGTGGAAAAGTTTAAAAAGAAGTAAGCGCTTTAACCAGTGACAAAGTATGAATGCGTATGGAAATTTGCAATGCCGCAGAGCAATTTCCGACGCTAACAGCAATTATGAAGTGCTCATTTTGAGGCGTTGAGTTGAAAATCTGCACGCTTGTAAGCCGACATGATCAAGAATATGGGTGCTACTACGCGACATTTCGCGGAGAAGTGTTGCCTTTTTTGTTATTTTTCTTTACAGTAACATTTACACTGAGATTATATCAGTTCCTATGGCTCACGAATCCGAAGTGCCTCCCTTGAAATCATGACCAGAAACAACAAGCTTTAGTATTTATGTACTTAAAAAGGTCACAGTAATTAAGGGAAATACTAGTGTGGCTTTTGACCTTCATGAGACAGAGTACGAGAAGTTTCTTTTTTGTTTTGCTGCACTAAGAAAGTAGTCGGCACGGAGATGAGTGCTTATCTTTCATGCCATTAATTTATGATCTTAAGACTAGTAGTAGAAGAAGGAATGCAGAAGTAGGTAGGCAGAACGTTACTGCTCTTCAATTTGCGTCCATACTTCAGCAGGTCAAACGTTTTGCAAAATGCTAATTCTAATGATCTATGAGTCGCAATTTAGGACAAAAGATGGATTCCGCGTGTATAGTACGTAAACCTCCTAATAACTGCTTAGGTACTGCATTTGAAAACGCCAGAGAAAACGTCTCGCACGAAAAACCACTAGAAGAGTTTGATAACTTATTTTAAAGACATGAGTGGGAAAATATTAATTCGCTTGGATGGTCCCTAAATAGTTCAAGGCCCTGGGTTGGCGAGTTGAGGAACCTCATCACACTGAATCAGTGACCACTGATATTCCACTTCGAAGAATTTATAAAATATTTAAGCATGAAAAGTTTTTAGGAGAGCCGTTGGCGGAGGAGTTTAACTTAACTTAAAAGAAAACAGGTTGATGAAAATGTAGTACATATTAGGCAGATGAGCTCAAATGAATGAAGCGATAGCTTTGATTCTCAGTAAAGTAATAATACTAAGAAAATGTTTGGTTGATCAAGAATAATGCGTTCATTCTAGTGTAAAGAATTTTTTTATTTTCTAATAAGCTAATCACACTAGTTAACAATAACTTGTTCTCAGAGAATCAGACTTACAGTGGAGTTACGATTATAAGCTTTTGGAAAAACATTGCTGTTCCCAAGATTGTTATAATACCATTTTACAAAAATTTTGAGGGAGACGTGTATCATTTTGAACAAAAATTCAACACAAACCTCATTGAATACAAATCCGAAATGATACTGGAAATTACAGCCTCTTAGTGGAAAATGCTGGAGCACCCTACGTTGGGAATCACTGTCGTAGTAGTTTCTTTGCTGTGGTATTGAGTAGTACGAACGCCTCGTTGCACACACAAGAATAACGGAAAGAGATGTAAAAGGTGAGGTACAGGGGTGGGCAGAATTAAATGCACATAGTTTGAGCTTAAATTTCTTGGAACTCGCGAAAGAAGACTCCTCTATTTTAGCGCTGTCATGTAGCTGGAATAGTTCTGTACTCACCCATGAAACAGGGTCTTTGTCACTTGCGCGGTTCACTAACTATGGCTGGTAGAGTCGATACAGACCGTGTTGTGGGCATGCGCAAGGCCGGGCGGTCAACGGAGGATGTAAGAACAAGTTGAATATCTCCAGTTCCAGGAGAGCTATGGTCGCAAGAAAATGGGGTAACGGAGGTAGGAAATGGGGTAAGACTTAGTTGTTACTGACAAGGAGGAGACAGCTGACAGTCCACTACCGGCGTGATATTCTCAAACCTCAAAACATATCAACAAGAATAACAGGGAATCATCGACTCATTTCACTAAAACAGCGGAGATCACCCGAAGCTCTAAAATCGAAAACCATCCATGCACGTAAAATGTAGGTTATGCTTAGCCCTTAAAGTCCGCTACCTCACCGAATCCACATTTATAGAAAAACAGAGGAGATACCCGAAACTGTCAATGGTGCATAGGCGTGGGCCGCCACCTGCAGTCATTTTCAGCAACATCAACTCTTTGCACTGCTGGAAGCTCCACAATCGCCAAAACTGGGAAGAAATAGCAGTATTTAGAGTGCATGCCCTGGACATTCTGACGACATTAATGATGCAATAGTATCTACTGTTGTCATTGTGTTGGAAGCGATTTAGTCAAGTGGTAGGACGTCCTGATTTTTCCCCTTAGCAGCGCTGAAATATTTATTGCCATAAATCAAAATGTTATCTTCCCGGGCACAGTGCACTCGAGAGCCCTGGTATATTCCACGAAAAAAGTAAACCCATTTATGCAAAACTGAGCGGCGAGTTTTCAAGCAAAACTCATTTTTTGAGGTCTGCATGCAGATTTTTCCCACTTCTGAGGGGAAGATTGCAACCCTTCAAAGTCCCCAGTTCCAAATATTTAGATTTTTTATGTGGACATTTTCTAGAGAAGAAGTCTTCAGCTCTCTTATACAATAGAAGAGAATACATGAAAATTTTGCATCAAAAAGTTTCGAAGGAAACTTCCATCAGAACTCTAGCGGCCACTGTGGACATTGGAAGGTGACACTTGAATGAACTTGTTAGACTTTCCAGTAGCGATCTGGAGCAGTGGTCATGGCATGTTATTGGCTAGGGTCCTTGCTCATTCATAAACATTTATATGCCAAATTAGCTAAAGTAGGCAAACTGTTTAAGGCAAAAACCGTGTGCATTTAATTTTTCCCACCCCTGTAGACTGCCAGCTGTCGGAGTTCGGCTTCCACAACTGTTGCTGGCTTTCAAGCACGGCTAAGTTTCCTAGAATTTTATGCGGCTCCTCAACAACAAAGGAAAACCCATATTCTCGTATACTTTTCAGAGCAGCAGAACGGATTTGTCTTGCCTCCGAGTTACCTTACCTTACCTCGTAGTACTGGGTATAATCCGTAAATTATATCTCGAAAAAGCAAAATCCAACATTTTGACCCTCCTTCTATCTCTTCACAGTATGAGGGGTTTTTGAGTGTCCGTCACTCCAGTCGTTTATTCGTCAGTCAAAATTGTAATTAAAATAAATTCTTATGGCCGAAAACTGATCGACTTTAAAGGCAGCACTCACAGAAAAAACAATCGATCTTGAGATTTTTGAATTTTTTGTACACTAGCCGCATGGGTTGCCCAAAGCCAAAGTAAGAAGGCATAAAAGTTGAAGCTCACCGAGAAAATGTCGAAAACATGCCCATCCCGCTTATCGAGGTTACGGGAATGAGTGGAAGAGTTCTCTGTGGACTTGCGCGTCGGGCCTGGATAGGGATTTTTGCCATTTCTGCCGTTGGGCCTCCATAGAGTGACGCGATACTGGTATAGATACACCGAAGCGTACTAGTTCGGCACGCAAGTCCACGGAGAACTCGTCCACTCGCCCTCGTAACTTGGATAAGCGGGACCAGCATGTTTTCGACATTTTCTCGGTGAGTTTTAACTTCTGTGCTTTCTTACTTTGGCTTTAGGCATACCATGCGACTAGTGCAGAAGAATTCCAAAAATCACAAAACCGATTTTTTACATGGCTGCTCCCTTTAACTTAAATGCTTTAACGAACTTGAAAAATGTCGAAGATTTATAATGAAGCGTCTTCTACCTGCGACGAACACGTTGGTCTTGAAAACGCTCAGTTTTGGATACTCGCGACGATGCGAGCAAGGGTATTTGTGAATGTCCTACGCGAACTAATGTGAGGGAGCAGAGACCGAGTCCAAAGAAAAGAATTCAAAGCACGATTATGACGATTTGAATTTCCAGTTGATTAGGTAAATGGTACAGTGCAGAATACTGCAGCATCAGAGGCAGAACGTCTGGCCGGCCTTTTAGAAATTTCTTCTAATATTACATCAAAACGTAGCTGACTTACACTTTCTACTTGGGCGATTCACCCGTGCCGTGTGTTGTTGACTAATTTTGATAAATTTTATGATGCTAAACACTTATTCGATGAATGCTACATACTTATTTGAAGACATAATAGAGCGAAAAGGTAAAAACGGAGAAACTGAAAAATATGCGGAGAAAGGAAACGAAGATGTCCTTTCCTTACTCACTCTAATATTCTACCACTGAAGAAGAAGTGCTATAAAGTGAATTCGCTCTAACTTCAAAAACAAAAACAGCTTTTTCACCTTTATTAGTTATCGAGTTTCATAATAGCACTAAGATGTAGAATTCGCAGCAAGTTTTCCAGCAGAAATAACACATAGAAGTTTTTTATTGTTGAAGAAGAAGAAGATTGCTTTTTCAAAACCATTTGTGATGTTGGCCGAAAAAAANCTCAAGAATATCGAGAGCATACACTTGAACGGTGACCCAATGAACTCAAATTCACGGTTTTTTTTCTACTACGACAAAATATGACAGTTACGACAATTACGATAAATCTTTTAACGTTTTTGCTCGTATCCTGCAGATTAAACTGGAGAGGATATCGAAAATACCAAGCAGCACTTTAGATAATGCAGCTAGTAATGTGAAATGGATGTTTTCGAGACTATCCAATTTTCATTTTTTCTCGTTATCGAGAACACCTAAGCATCATGCTGTCTTGAAATGTTCCTGGCAAATGAAAAGAGCGAAATTGTATCGAATTCGTTATCATATCTTCTTGGGACATACTAAAAATAGTGTTTTTTTTTTTGTTTTGTTTTTTGTTAGCTTCATCTGTTATACGGTGCGTTTCAAAAATGTAAGACCATCTTCCCACCTTCACTCGAGTCATTTAAGTATTTGCCAATCGGTCGCTGCTGCGACTCTGTCCAAAAATTTTTCGTTTTAACACACACTCTCTGGGAAGACTGAAAACTCTAGATTACTACAACTTCTTTATAAGTTTACTTTACTGTTGTTGTCAAATTTATGGGAACGTCTTTTGTTGGTACTCAAATTCACATCGTGAACGTAGATTTCCATAGAGCATAGCGGCAGAATCACGTATTTCTTGCAAAGCGTAGAATGCGGATAAAACCTGAAAGCTGGCGCAAGAAATCTCACACTAAATTTGAAAGAAAACTGGGTACCACAACCTTGCGTGTCGGCGAGATTACGCATAAAAGTTCCACACCCTGTTAACAGCGTAGTGGCTCAATGTACAAAGAAATATTATACCGTTGACAGCCTAATACGTTAATCCGTTCTTCCAGAGTAGCCCCTAGAGTTGATGACATGAACGATTCACCCAGAGAGTGCGTGGACTGGAGCCCTAGAAGACTCAAATAAGTTATCCGCCGACAAGCAACCTAGGCGCGTTCAGCACAGCGGAACTTTAACAGTAATAAGCGAACGAGGAACGATAACGTAGGCTAATACCAGAGGCGAGCTGCCGCTGCTTGCCACTATTCACCGCGGCTTTTACTAGAAGAGGGAATTGCAATTTTTAGTGCGTTCCTGTGCTCCCAAAATACCCTTAAAAGCAAAAAAGTTGTTTAAAAAAGTCCAGAATCAAGCAAAAACCCCAAAGCCTCCTTGCGAGTGTAGTGTGACGTCTACAGACTCCTACAGTCTGCATACACAACTACGGCAACAACTGATTGACAGAGCGCTCAAATGATCCGGATTTTGGATTGCCCTTGGAGTATCGAGTTCTTGTGGTAATCTGGACGATATGCAAGGTTACGATAGTCAATTTTTCAAATTTGCTGTGCAATGTGTAGCGCCATATTTCGGCTCTTATCCGCATTCTACGTTATGCAGAACAAATGCGTCGTTCTGCCGTTGCGCTCTAAAGAAGTCCACGTTTACAATGTGAATTTGGGCACCAACGAGAGAAGTTCGCATAAATTCGAGAACATCAATAAAAGAAACTAAGGAAGCAATCTTGCTTGGTGTTAAAAGGAAAAAAATCAGTGGACAGAGTCATAGCAGCAATCGACACGGATGCTTAGATGACTCAAAGGGGGACAGCCTTAGATTTATGAACCGCTGTGTAGTAATTGGCTCAGGATGTTGGTAAAGGACTCGTTCTCAGCACCTGCTAGTCGACAAGCTATGAAATTTACACGGATGAGTTCAGAAGGACGTCCACATATACGGTGCTTTCAAAAAGACCCTCCCCCTCCTAAAATTCTAGTGTAACTGCTATTGTGATCCTATCCTATAATCACCACAACCACAGGATTCTCCACTCAAAACTATGTATGTGATAAACTTCTTAAGCGAAAATATTTGCTCTGTGACTTTTTGTATTCTTTGCGATATTTCTACTGTTTCAAAAAGACAGAACCCCTTGGGAATACTTTTGATTTAGCGCTTATGTTTAAAAGCCAGAATAAGTGGCAAACGATCAGCGATTAACGATTGATTTGGGGCAATCATACCATTTTCTTACAGCTACATCTTGCGTTGCTATGAGGAAAAAATGGTGAAATTCAAGAAGCTGATAATTACCAATCTTTGAGTGTTCTTCTGTGCCACATGCCACACAGTTTATAAGGACACTTTATTTACGCCTTATGTTTCAGTTCAGTGCCGTCCTCAGAGGTCTGAGAGCGTTCATATACGCATGTTTGTGGATGTTATTGCCAAGCACTGGTCATTTCAAATCATCCAGGTAAGGCAGAATTAGGCTCGAAAAACCCTCATCAACTCATAACTGTCCATCAATAGTGGAGCAAGTTTCCTTCCGCAAGAAGTATAGAGTTTAAACTAGGATTACAGTCACAATTCTATGAATGCTTATAGTGGACAAATACATCTTGCCTGCTCTTGTGCCACCAAATTTATATACTTACCGCCTGTTAGTGATGCCGCGTTAATTGATAACGCACACCACTGGTAGACAAATTTCTCTTATCCTTGCGTTGTTCCGCTTCATGCCATCAAACAACAAAGACAACCACGTTAAGGAGAGGGGAAGTTTCTCTTTCTGCCCTAGAGCTGACTATTCTACTCACTCTAAGCAGTTTAGTCCAAGAATACAACTTCCATTACAGGGGTGCTTCTCCGTGGCAGCTCCACCCATAAATGACACGAGCTGACTCATGAACTATAATTTCTGGTAGAAATGGCGTTTTAGTCACGATTCCGCACAATGTTAGGCTTAATTTCAGTTTGGTCCTTCAGGCCTTGCTATGATGCCCTGCATTTCGCTGTCCCATTTGGACAAGGAAGCTGGGGATCTTTTCATGCGGAAATATCGAATCTCAGATTTTTCCCACAAAAGCTGAAGGGCATTAAAGGCTCGTTTAGTCGATAACATCCTTTCTGGGGTATCGACGGTATTATAAAATGACTTAACGGCTTCAGAGAAGTCAAACCTAATCAAACTGCTAAGCTATGGCGCCTTCCTGTGCTGCAGAAGTCGAGATTTTGAAGCCGTTGGAATACAAATCAAGTGCAGCTAGCGTGATTCGCTTATCCAAGAAATTCCTACACAGTTTATTGATTGTAGCTAACGAAAAGAGGTTCGACAGTTCTAAAAAAAACAGTTTTTCCAAAATTTTTGGTAATTTCGCTTATCTTATACTCACGATCTCGCAGAATGTAGCGTAGGCGGTGGATGTGCTCTCCTAGATTGCTCGTTCACTGCTAATCATCTGCTGAATGCTGAGTGGTTCCGGCTTTTAAACATAGGCGCTAAAACAAAATAATTCTCTAGAGGATTCTACCTTTTTGAAACTTAGAAAAATCGCGAAAAATTCCCAGAGAATCATAGAAGAAATATTTTCCTTGACAAGTTTATGACATATGTAATTTTAAACGAGGAATCACGTGATAATAATAGCTGTGCGTCGGCAATTTCTAAGTTACTTCAGGTGTTTACGAGGGTTCCGTCTTTTTGAAACGCGTTGTACATTATGTTTTATTTTTCAAAAAGACACCTTCCAAAAATAGCGGCTTTTTCTTATTTCTGAGGAATAGGCCGCTGGTTGTTTACCAAACTAAGTATGCTCGCTATACCAAATACCAATATTGGTTGGTCTATCGCTGTAGAGTGAGTATGCAGTACACACACAAACAGCCTCTCAGTGGATGATGGATTAGTTTGAAAGGGATAAAAGTAAGCAACTGTCTAAGCTGTGTACTGTTTAAAGCAGTAACGTTTTGTTGGTTGCAATGTTTAGAATTCTTCACAGAGTACATTTTGTCTTTCTCTGCTCTTCATGTTTATTTTAAGAGAACTTGCACTTGTTCAGACTAGTCAACAAAGTATTCGAAAAAAAAACGCCCGCTTCGTTGCGGGAATCGTAGTGCAATTTCAAAAACTTGAGCGAGGGAAGTAAGAGAAAAAGAGGTCCGGTGGGAAGCGGACTCCGAAAAGGTTATTTTTCAAGCCTGTTGTTCTTTCCCCGAAAAGTAAAGCACCCTACGCATTTCTGTTTACAGATATGCATTAAGCACTAAGTTGACCTGCTTGTACCTGATGGATCCTTTTTAAACAATCAAGAACTGTAATTTAAAAAAAGTATTGAAACAACGGTCCTTTCATATCTATGCTCTAAAGCTTTGCACATGAGAAAACATCTCCCTTCTTACTGCTTGCGTTTACTAGAAGAGCTCGTTTTCTATGATTATTAGATAGAATTATCTGAAAAGTTTTTCGAGCCTTCTTCAAGAAAATCACAACATGGTTCCAGAAGCGAGCACTTCAAAAAAAAACCTGAGATCCAGCGTAGCCGGGATCTCAGACTTGTACTCAACTATTTATGTATCCGTTTGTTTATTTATCACATCACTAGTGGAGATTTGAGCAAAGTGCTCGTTATTATTGCAACGATGCACCTTAGGTGAAGGACGTTACCTGCCAAATCCGGGTACACACTGATTATTTCAGAGAAAAGTATTTCCTAGTAGGTTCGGTAAAGCAATGTCGCAATATCAATGGAAAGTGTTTGTTTGGTTCATAGGAAATTTCTTTAACTTAGTATGCTATGCGTACGTTTGATTTCGATTTTATGCTGTGCCTGGGTCTTATGAGACAACGTGCACCAGTGCTAGCCAGTAGTGGTCGCGGAAAATTTTTTTGGGGAGGGGGGCCTCAGACCAAAAGGGTGGGACCAAGGAAAAATC
>KN549242.1:158921-169448 GCA_000797555.1 Oesophagostomum dentatum | reverse complement strand
TGTGAGTGACAGTGTGTTCTTAAAAGAAAGGATATGTTGGTTTAGGGTTCAGAGCAGCTGCGCGTAGAACCAGTGTTACCTTCTTTTGGTAATTTGCACGTAATTTATGCGAGTTGTCAAGGAAAACATGAAAAACACTAAAAATGCAAAATCTCTTCAATAATAGTGATTGGTTTGGTATTGGACCAATACAAATAATTGTTAAGTAATTTCAACTTCAACAACTCATTGCTTTCTGCTCGTTTTCACTTCGTTGCAGCACAAACGAAAGAAAATACCTAGGTCCTAATAAGCGTTCGCGGCAGGTAGAGGGAGACCCGAGGGAGTTTACCGGGAGACCCGAGGGGCTTTACCGGGCGACCCGAGGATCACGCGACGGGTCGCCCGGCAATCGCCCTCGGGTCTCCCGGTGTTATTGTCTGAGTTACGTAGGAGAATTCATACTCTTCGATGAAGCAGTGACTACTTGCGAAAGCCGTGAATACTTTTGAAGGCCTATCCACGAAATGTTTCGAAAGCCACACACAATACACTAACAGAAATAGCAGCAGTTTTTGGTAATCGCCGTTATGCAGGAAAAGTTCAATGCAAATACAGAATCTTGTTAAGAATGCTTTTGCTGGGAGCTTTCAAATACTGCAGCCGAAACGCTCAAAGGAGGTCCTTTTAGGTCAGCTCGAAATTCCCGAACATTCGCGGATACCACCTGCACTATAATGGGTATGACCGCCAACATCTTGCAAGGAGTGATTCTGTAATGAATGCTCGAAGTGATAAGATGGTGACTTTTGTCCGGACACTAAAGTTTTATGGCATGGTCCACATCTGGCCCATAAAAGAACAAGCATTTTGATGAAATCTCTCATTTCAGCTAGAGTTGAAAACGAGTGATTGGTCCATCGCTTGAAGGCATAACTATGGAAAAAATCTGCGCCTTTTCATAAATACAATGAACTTGTCAAACGTTTTATAACTCCAAAATATTCGTTACAATGGTCCTCACTTAATTATCGCAGTCTAATAATACAGACGGCCAATGATATTTGTGAAATCCCTTTTTCAAGACTTAAAAGATTGCCCGTCAGTCTTTCTTCTTGATAAGCTCTTCAAGACACTGGGAACCAAAATACTATACTACTGCAAATATGCTTCGTTAAAATCTTTTAAACAACATCGGAATAGAGTTTGAGGATAGAGATTCCCCAAAAGCAAATTCTGTCAAGTTACGCGGTAGAAAAGAAAGGACACTTAGCACTCATCTCCTAATGAAAGTCCAAAATTCCCGCATTTGACCAGTTAAGAAAAAACTCGAAAGGATAACACAATCTCAAAAATCCATGTCCCGACATCTTGAGCTCTATTCCACGTGTTTAATTCGCCTTTAACAAGTCTTCGTCTTTCTCTGCAGCCCCTCCTTGAGTAACTAGATTTTGTTGAAAGGAGCTGTACTGCATAAAAATGAAACTATAAAACTTACTTGAAGAAGCGTTATGAAGACTGAATGCACAATGCATAGAAGTAACATTGCAACTATGAGTATCTGAAAAATTATTTAGACTGGCATGAATTCAACAAATTTTTTGGTGCATAGTAGCACCTTTGCAGGGTAGGTGAAAATCCGTGGTCTCTTCGTAACACTAGAACGAGAGTTCTATGGAAGAGTTTTAGAATAATTTGCTTTCCACTTCAAGGCTATTTTGGTCTGGCTGTGGAACTCTTTACCAGGGATATGTACATAACGTTCGTCTCACTCCTGTTGATTTCCTATATTATCGAATAACCCAGAAGCTCTAACGCATAGAGGTGAGCGTCCGCCACGGCCTCTCTCTGTTCCATCGAAACAAGCTAAAGCTGTGCTAAAAAAGCAGGACATCTTTTCTTATCCGTTGCTAGCAAATTATGGTAAATCTATTCGTATAGCGTTGTAAGAGACGAGAACAGTAAGAGATTCTTGCGAAGGATTTCTCTTGCAGATTTTAATATTCGGGACCCGAGATATAGTGGTCATATGTAGAAGGACTGTGTTTGGTGGAGACAAAGACCAGCGGCGTGAGAAGGACCACAGCTGTGCATATCTTATCCAACAGAGGGGAAGTTAGAACGAAACTTGAAAAAGCATTTAAAACATCGCCAGGTCACGTATTAGAGGAAATCAGCTCGGTACTAGTTTACAGTAGTAGCCAGAAATGTGTAATTCCGAAGTACCTACAGCATAGGTCGCCAAGAAGTTCAAATTATTCTTGTAGATAAGAGACCTCAAAACAAGTCGAATTCACTGTAGGAAACTCATTATATGTACTTGCATTTGATCTATGAAAATTGAATATTTTTTGTGCATGTTTTTTCTACATATGCAATGTGTTCGATTGTATTTTTCATTGAGGCTTCAAATTTCATGCTCACCGGGCATGCTGTTTACAAAGCTACGTGCGTAAACATGTTGGATCATACAAGCCGACGAACTCAAAAATCTTCAACGAGTTTCCGCTGAATTTTACGAGAAGAGATATGAGCATCCAACCCCATCAATTAAAGGCAGCGTCCAGCACCCCAGCGCCCAAAATTTAACAGTCCCCGTACCACCCATTCAAACTTATCACCAGACAAAATCGACGTCTAATCCTCTCGCCGCCACCTTTTGTCTCTCCCTTTTACAGTCGATAGGGTTTACCTCTTATAGACTTAAAAAAGTGATAAAAGCTTTGTTTTATGAGAGGAGAATTGGAATAAACTTGGATAGATTTCTAGACCTGTGGATATTCCAACGCTAATGGAGCTCAGCGGTAACGTTAATATACTTTTAGAGTATGTAAAAAAGTAGTTTCCCCCTATTGCCTACTAATATCACAGCTCGTCCACGCCCTTTTAGAAGACATTCTTGGAATTTTTGAAAACAAATAGTGCTTTTGAACCAGGCTCATTAAGCTCTAGCAGCTAAAACATGAATTGTAAGGGAACGATATTTTGGAAATTTTGTCTGGACGCTGTCTTTAACCGTGTTCTCTAGATTTGATGTATCGTCTGTGCGTCTTTCCAGGATGTACACCCAATATAATTAGCTTCAATTCTGCTCTTACCTACAGGTACCTATATATACCTATACAAATTTGGGAAAAGTCTATATCAAACATTTCTGGGCTTATCGGACCATGTTTTAGCAGGGAAACGATTTATCGCGATGCGAGACGTCAAGTTCTGCATAAGATTTGCTTGTCTTCCAGTACCCTAATTATTGAAGAATTTGAAGACTGTATGGTAGAGAAAGAAGGATGACATCGAGAAAGCCCTGGGTCGAATTCTTAGAAGCCATGTGCGAGTGAAAAGAGCCACTTCATAGTGAGCTTCAGTTTTTTGAGGTCGATTATCTGTGATAAAAATTTTAGCGGTTAAACTTTCTGCTATTTGCGAAGACTATATACTTTTGGCCGACACTGTATTAGTCCTATAACCGATATCTTAGTAGCACATGAAATAAATCAAAGAACGGTTTCGAATGTACGAGCATAAGAGAAATGTACCTTGCAGTTGATGTGAACGCATAGATTCTTGCTTTGCTTTGAAACGACGGAACAAACAATGGTGGACAGCAGACCTGCAGCCGCCTGCGATGCCACTGCTGTTAGGAATCCAGCACTTGATATGAGCTCTTGTGTGTCATTACAGTTCATCTTCCACTGAAACCTAAGCACTGGTAATTATACTGAAGAATAGATTCAGCCATTCAGTCATTTTCACTGCAATGATTCTAAGCCATCTGCTCCCTGAAAGTTCAGGTGTCTTCCAAAGTCCTGGTATGCCCGGCAATATCTCTGAAAATGCCCGAGTATTTGAAGCACTATGAGTCATTCTTGAGAACGCCACAGAACGCGGACATGTGCAAACACTAAACAATGTTTTTCTGGCAGACAGAGAGCTGAGCTGAGTAAATCTTGCTGTAAACATGTCTTCTGTACTTTAAGGCGCTTCTGCAAAAAAAAATGTCTCAGACCGACAATTACGGCTATCTCTTGGACATCAGCGGAGGATGTAAGTTGTGTACGATGAAGCAGTGCAACGTCTGCTTGGTTCTGTGTTTACCATATCGTACATTCCATTTTCATTTCCTCGGTGTCTAAGTCTGCTGATAAGCTTCTAAGAAAGGGTAGCGCAAATTGTGAAAACTGTCATGAGCGGAAATTTGCTGTAATAATTTATTTAGAATGCCACATTCTCGAGTACATTGACTGTACATATTACGATGTCGTCTGTTTATAGATAGCCGAGAAGATATCGTTTGATGTTAAGTATTCTAAAAGATATAAATAGGTGGTCGAGATGTACCTGAAGAGATGCTGCTTAAAAAGATAGCTTCCAGTCGTTCCATCAAAAAACGTTTGCAGATGCGTTTTCATTCTCACTGAAGTTGAGAGGGTGTTGCAGACACGAAAAGAGTTCCTTCCAGCTTAGGAAAGTGGACTGTCAAAGAGTCTAGCACTTCAATATGTTTAGTCAAATTTTAGATGTCTCAAAGTTAGCGAGAATTTCAAGGTGCACTACTTTTCTTGTTATCTTCTTGTTAATACGTTGTTGTAAGAGACTATTTGTGTGCAAACTTCAGTTTCTGTCTTAGGACACTGTCAATCATATTCGCGGCTGAATTTGAAAAATTAAAAATTTTCTGGTCGATCAGCACGGCAGCCATGTGCGCCGTCAGTATTGCTGGAACACAATTATTGCGGAAATTATCTGACAGAAAGGTGGCCAAGACTCTCAAAGCTGTGCACTACTGGAGTGAACAGTGAACATTTACATGCTTAAAGGTAGCACAAAGAGGAAATTGTGTTTCAGCACCTCATGTGATTTGGAAGAGAACGCCGTCTCAGCTACTTTCACCTGCTTACGTCTACTCCACACGTAATAGCCGCTAATTAATTATTATTCATTGGACATGAGGTGTACAAAAAGGACCAGCATCAATATATGTAGTACACATATTTATATTTTTGTTCTATTCTACATATATCAGGGTTGAAGGTTCTCATCGTGACATGGGGGTGGCAACTGGCGTTGAACTGCGAAGTACAGCAAAAGTTTATCTCCTGATATGGCCACCCGTGCTGTGAGAAAGTACATTTGCTTAGCTAAACGAGGACCGGCTGCTTAGTGCACCGCCCCTGGCAGTATGTCGCCAGTAGGTACTATTCCTTATCCACAAGGGACTGGCGACTGCCTGCGGTGAAAGTCAAGCACGCCGCGGCAGGGATGCTTGGTGTGGAAGAAAAAAGCCGTCTTACCTTGTCTAGCATGGACCCCTCCTCAGTACCATACCCTGCACACCTGGCTCTATCCTTCAAACATCGGGGGATATGACATCCGGTAAGAGGCGAACACATCTCAGCTTGCATAGGACGTCACCAGATTCGGATCAAAACGACACGTTAGCAACTTCCCATGGAGACTGTTTCTTGAACTGCACCTGCAATGCCAGAACAGTTTCCAGCAACGCCGATCTCCACGCTCTTCTCGAAGCCGAAGGGCGCATCAAGTACCATATTATCGCTCTGCAGGGGACCAAGAACAGGGAAGAAGACGTGAGAGAGATGAAGGACGGGACCCCCGTCATCCGAGAAGAAACCAGGATGAAATGTTGGCGTCGTTGCTTTATTGTACACCCATCAGTTCTTGTCGACTCGTACGAAATGCTATCACCTCGTTTGACTGTCCTCCGTCTCCATCCTCCATGCCAGAAGACCATCACGATCATCATCTGCTACTCACCAACGTCAGCTGCTGATGAGAGCGAGCTGGACGCATTCTACGAGGAGTTGGAGGAACTGATCCGCAACAAGAAGTCCTCCTACAAATTCGTCGTTTTAAGCTTCGACGCAAGGATAGGGACAGCTGCAGAGGCTCAGAACAAGAATGGAAGATTTGGATTAGGACTCCGAAACGAAAATACCAATCGTCTCGCTGGGCCCTTGTCCGCCGCTAGACTGTTTCATGGAAACTCCATCTTCATGAAGAAGGAACACCGCAGGTGGAATTGGAAATCACACAACGGCATGACTCATGCGGAGATCGACCACATACTCATCAACTGATGATGACGTCCACCGGATTTTTCCGTAGTCGCGCCTTTCTACATTGGTTCTGTTCACCATCTTTTTCGAGCAAAAGTACGACTCAATCACAAGCTGGAGAAGAACATCTGCCATAGCTCGAAGAGAAAGAAGGATGCCGTGCATGACGTTGCCCTGCTTGAGGAGTCTCTCTCTCGATGTGAAACGCCTATCCTGGAAGACCTAACGGAGGACGACGGCTAGCTTCTTAAAAGACTGTAAACCTACATAGGACGAACCCTGCAACCCCGCCCAGCACAAATGGAACATCTCGAACGCCACCAAGGTCCCAAAATTGGTAGCGAGCACTAGCTGCAGGAAAACTCTGCAAGAAGATTTTCGAAGGTACAGACAACCAAGGATTTTGAAAGCGGCACAGAGACGGACAAGTCCGAAAGAATGAAGAAGAGACGTCCAGGAGTACCATGTTCCGCTGAGTGCACTGCTGAAAGATGACTGAACTCCAACATCTCCCCGCTGGACATGGAATCGATAACGGAGAGATTCTACACCAATCTCCGCCGTCCGTTAACTCGCCTCCCAGTCCCCAACATCCCCACTATAGAAGTACCACCACGAATTATCTCTGCTGAAGTAAGTGCCGCATTCGTCACCATGAAGGCAGGCACAGCCCCAGGACCGGACCACATCTCGGCCGATCTTCTATGGGCTGGCAGTCATCGCCCCATGAATTTCTAGCGGCACACAAGGCATGGTACATGCAGAAGGAGAGGGTCCGGGGCCAGTGAAGGGCCTCACGTACCGTCCTTATGTACAAGAACGGCGATCGTGAAAATATTCGGAACTACTCTCCGCTTAGCATACTGGGTAAGCTGTTCACGAAGATCATTCTCACTCGCACATGAAGGACAATGTATGAGGCCCAACTTCGGGAGCAGGCTAAATTTCGCAAAAACTTCAGCTGCTTCGACAGAAGTTTCGATGGCCATAGTGGTTTGATGGAAATTCCACCTGCCTCTCGCTCTTACCATTGCCGACTATGACTCCTACGTGAGGACTTTAGCCGATTGCTTCAACAACGGTGCAGCTTTTCTATCGCCCCTTTTCAATGCCAGTTGGAAAGGAAGTACGGCAGGGCGCCACAATGTCGGTAAAGCTGAACACCGTCGCGTTCCAGCGGATAATGAAGTCGGATGGGAAGAAAGAGGCATGCGAGTTGACGGACGATTCCTTTGCAATCTTCATTTTGCGGATGACATCGTTCTCTTTTCGAGGAGTACCGCTGAAGCAGAGAAGATGTTGGAGGAATTGAACGAAGCAGGGGATGATTCGATAGTACTAGATAACAGATGAAAGATACTGAATAAATCGGAAGAAGACAGAGTTCTGAAGAACGGCTATAGCGAACGAGAAGGAATCGAACTGGAAGGCTGTCCCATCGCGGAGACGGCTTCGTACGAGTACCTCGGACGTTCGATAAACATGGAGAACGATCTGGAAGTTCGTTAAACATGGAGAACTGGCCACCAGGAGTAGAGCTGCTTGAGTCGCTCTGGTGCCTCTGAGGGAGGCCGCGGACCACCTGACGAACTCGGAGTCCCATGTGCATCTGTTCGATGCGACCGTTCTCCCAGCACTCTGTCATCTGAGACGTGGACTGATACTGCCACCACGTCGAGGAGGCCACGTATAACCCACAGAGCGCTTGAGAGGCGTCTTCTGAAGTATAGCCGGCAAACTCAACACATCAAGCCGGACTTTGCAGTTCTGATCCTAATAGGATGTTAGGTCTACGTGATCCAATGGAATATGTGTTGGAGGCAAAACACGCTGGGCCGGTCATGTCATAAGAAAGACTGACTACAGACGGATGAAGAAAATTTTGGGGTGGATTCCAAGAGATGTGAAACGTCCTCCAGGAAGACCTTCAAAGAGACTGACGTGTTCGCGGAAAAGATGGAGCAGCTGAGAAATCAGCTGGGTACGGTTCAGGAATACGGAATTGGAACTCGCGGGCGGATCCATTCACGAATTCTACTAACATCTCGGATGACGTTAGCGAGAGAACGAAATGAATGGAAGAAATGCTTGGGCCTGCATGTTTCGTGAGGACACGCCATCTAAGCATCTAGGTATCTAACCATAAGTAAGTAGTTTAAGTTGAAGGCTCCCCACCTAAACGTCCTTACATTACTTTCCTATTTGGAGCTCAGAAGCTACATGTGTTTGAAATCCATGCAGTCTTAGTGTGTCCAGGTATGAGGACTCACCTTCTACAAATTAACGACAGTCAGCCACACTCGGATTTCCCTTTGCGCATTTTTTTCTTTTGAGAATTCTCCAGCCAAGCCGCGTCCACCTGTATTTCTGTGATCTCTGAGTCACTTTGGTGATGGGGCCAAAAAAACGTCCCAGAAACATATATAGTGCGTTTCACTATCGTGCCCCCTCCCCCCCCCCCTAAAGTTCGGATTCATCTGACTCTAAAGTGGAGATTCCCGGCATGGAATAACCTAAAGATACAAGTGTTTTCAGGCGAAAATACAGACAAATGATTTTTTTATAAAATTTTCCTCATTTTCAACCGTTTCCAGATCATAACACCCCTCCCCCCCCCTAGAGAAAATCTCTGCTTTCCATTTTAGCGAGGAAAAATAACTTCACCACAGTACCCAGTCTTACGTAGAACTCCGTTCAGGGAGCAATACTTTGGAGCTAGTGACTTCATTTTTGGGAAAAATCCTGAAATTTTAGACTTTTGACCATTTTTGAGTATCCTAACCGAATTTCGAAAGAGATGTCTTTCTACGGCATTCTATGCTAATTTTAATCAGCACAATCAGCATTAGAATCAGCATAGAATTCCGCTAGAAAGAGAACTCTTTCGAACTTCGGTTTTGGATATTCAAAAATGGTCAAAAATATAAAATTTCAGGATTTTTCCCAAAAATGAAGTCACTAGCTCCAATGTATTGCTCCCTGAACGGAGTTCGAGAGCAAGACTGGATGCTGCAATGAAGTTATTTTTCCTCACTAAAATGGAAATTACAGATCATCCCTAGGGGGGAGGGGGGGGGGAGGTGTTATGATTTTGAAACGGTTGGAAATGAGAGAAGTTTTATTTAAAAAATTTACTTTTCTGTATTTTCCCCTGAAAACTTGTATCCTTAGGTTATTTCATGCCAGGAATTTAGCGGTGAGAGTGGCAGGTTGCTGCTCCGCCACAGAGTCAGATAACCCCGAATTTCAAGGGGGGGGGGTTGGTCGTACGATAGTGAAACGCAAACTGCTCCTGCTTTGACGGTAGTTGTTAAAATACGGACAATCGGAACAGAAATACAAGAACGATTCAGCGATTCAGTAAGAACTAGAAAAGTATTATTTAGCAGCGTATGCAGCGTATTTCGCTTACTCACGATCAAAGAGGAGCATGTTTTGTGTAATAAAGCTGACAGATTTAGCACTAAGGTAATGTATATGTATATACGTATATGTTTTCGGTTATTTATTCGAATGTTACATGACGAATTCTCAACGTGTATCCGCTATTTGATTAGTCGATAGCTCTACAAAAACAAAGTAACTGTAAAAGGTTCCGGTTGTGGAAGCTAGCGCACTAGAAATATAAACACGACGTAATGAGACCTTTCACAGGACTGCCCTAGAGGACTCATAGGTGTGCCGTTGATTAAGCGTATAGGCAAAGGGCATTTCTTCGATTATTGCGCGCATAGGTACTAGATTTCTAACGAGGGAGAGATGATTATCTGACATCGGGATAGGCGATGCGACATACCTTTCTAAAGAGGGCCTGCAATGCCATTGCCAAGTATGTCATCCATATCTGCGACGGTTCACCCTACAGGGAGCTATACACGTTTGTTCATGTTGAACTCAACTTCAGTTGAATCTTGCTTATTCTTCTCGAAAATGAGCTGAAATAGTGCGCGCCGTTGTCGCAGCATCCAGATATGCAGATATTATAACGTAGCATAGGTTATCGAGAACGACCAACCAATTCATTACCGACAATGCAACAACATGCAGGCTTGCTTCGAATATCGACAATGAATCAGAGCTGTCAGGCAGCAGCATGGTTAAGTGATAAGTCTCTAGATTACAAAACATATGTCGAGGGATCAGTACCGGCTATGTGCGAACGTTTTTGCATTGTATCACAGAAAGACTATGGCTCTGAACAAGGCTGGCCCATGACGGCACCCCATATAAGAGCTCTGTGTTTAATGGGATCAGCTCGAAACAGCTAATTATAAGGATCATGTTGAACTTTCGTATTTCTCGGGGTGCGAGTCATAATGTCGTGAGCAGGCAAGCGTCCGTCATTGGTTAGGTCCGCCCACATTGATAGTGGCTAATCAATGACGGTGGCGCCGGCCCGTGCCCCCTCACGACATTATGTCTCGCACTCTATTTCTCGTAAAAGAAATCTTGAACAAGGAACCTTTAT
>KN549242.1:116220-146057 GCA_000797555.1 Oesophagostomum dentatum | reverse complement strand
CTGCTTACATTATAATTGAGCATTCCTGCGTGTGTGTCTGTGTACCTGCCAAAACACCATCAAGTTGAGCATGTCGAGTTATGCTCAAAAAGTGTGCAAATTTTAGGGTCTGTCAAGGTCTAAACTATTTTTCCGTTGAGTTTTCCTTCTGACAACGTTAGCAGGTTGTTAAGAAGCTGCTTATGCCGAGAAAAGAAATCAGTCGTATCATTGCTGCATATATGAAGGCTGCTGTTTTTTTTTGGTAGGGTTCATTTTATAAAGACCAGGAGAGTGAAGAACCGCAAGAGTTTCCAGCAAGTGGTAGGAGTCCGCAGGTAGGATAAAATGGGAAGCCCTTCAAACCAATGAAGCGGTGCGCGTTGACCGCGTGGAGGCGAACCTAGATTGTCTCGTCGCGTCGCATCCGCGGCTGCCACACTCACGCGGCTGGCGAATTACGCTGCGCTTTGCACGCACTCTACGGGCTGTCAGCAAGTCTCGGATAACTCATTGCATGGAGCCCCTTTCATTTCTTTAACGCGTCGAACGTGTAAAAGCAGTTTACAGTGAAACAAAAACAAGACGACACCATGACCACATATGCAGGCTGCTCTGGATCAGTAGAATTCATTATAAAGCACTGGCAGCGGCAATGAGTTTTCCAGTCAGTGCATATGATGGGACCACCACCCGTTCGGCCCATCCGGAGAAACAGTAGAAACAGGTGAAGCAGAGCAGAACGGCAAAACTGTTGAAAACGGCATAGCAGGAACGCGGAGTGACCAGGATCCGCTGGTACCTTATAATACAAAAGCGAATTCAGTCGATGCTATTTTGGGTTGAGGTCGACATCTAACCGCTCGTATGTTATAACATTAGATAAGTGTAGAATCACATAAGTTCTTCTGTGCCTCCTGGGTTGATATTGAAGCACTCTATTGGCCTTTCGACAGGAACTTCTTCCTAGAGAGCTAGAAGTGGCTTAGATTTTATTACTTAACTTTCTTTGTCGTCAAACGTCTCCTATCCATGAAGCATTCAACTCATCTTGAAAAGAGGACAGAGCTTCTCATAACAGATGAACCTACCAGGTGTTCCACCAGCTGTGCGGTTGATCGCAACGGTTTAAGCTGCCTGTGGATGACTTGTGACAGCTACTAAACAGACCGAAAAAGGCAACATCAGAACTGACATAGAAATGGCGTCAGATTACTGGTGACTGACATATGCACTTTTTTGTTGTTAATTTTAGGATCTCGCTTGAGAATCCACAGTTCCTCAAGGGTCTTTCTAGCCGATATGCATTCCTGTGCGTGCTTGCTTTCGCCTCTGTGTGTACTGAGGGGTGACAACAGGCTATCTCCTCCATTTTACTTATCAGATGTGTCATTTAGTCGTACATTCAACATGCAAGCTGTCTCATCTTATATACCTTTTATGGCAGTTCAAACATTCAGTCTTGTAAACTATCCCAAACATGGCCCAATCCCCAGGCTTGTGCAGGATCTTTCAATGTACTTTAAACAGGGCAATAATTCCGATCTGCAGACATTGAAAATTGAGGGTATACTTCACCTTTCCTTTCGTTTGAGTGGCACGAGTGTTTTGACATACTACTGTTGCTATACGTTGTACTAAGCATCAACAATATCAAACATTTATCGTATTGGACGAAACGAAGGTCTGAGGTGCGTGGTAAAAAAGTTTATCAAACGGTTAATTACCCGACCTCAGTCCGATACATTGACATATACCGCGTCATGCCTCATCGCAGTAGTTTGTAGCCAGAATTTCTTCTTCATTTACTGTTTTTTTTCAGTAGAAATAGGATTGTGAATTATTCATCTTTGCGACCAAGGTACTATAGCTTGCTAAGTTAAGAGTGAAATAAAATCAAGTCACGACGCAACAAAACATTTATGAAACGGTTATGATTTATTTATGTTATGAAACATATCTCGAATATCAAAACTGCGTGTAACGCGGCGAGAGAATTGAATAAAGTAAGAAAAGTGTCATATTTTGCGATGATATCGCATAAACAGTGGATTGGAAAGCGTTCTGAAAAGCGTAACGTGAATTGATATACATGTGAGATATTACAGTTTCTTTTATGTCATACTTTAACATGGTGAGTATATCGAAACGTACGGAATAAATGGTACAGTCGACGTTCTCTCATTGTAAAACCTTGACATTTCGATGTACGTGGTTTTACCTGCTTTTAAGATCGGTAAATATATAATTTGTTGCTGTGCATTCCATTTTGTCAGTCGTCGTCAGTAGCCTAATGTGTCAGTTGACCACACTTATTTTGAAATAATAAAGGAAGTATGATACCCCGACTACTCGGTTGTTTAGGCAAGGCTACGATGAATCAAGATCACAAACTGTTTCAGCGTCTCGCCAACGAATGCGAGGATCAGCTGCTACACCTTATCGCTTACTACATACTGATACTGCTATTGATACTTAAAGACAGTGTACCACCAAAACTTGGTTGGTGAGTTTTCCTAGTAGGACTATCAGTGAGGGTCTGCTCTACATGCCTACCGTAGTAGGAACCTCCAAAACCTACTCATTTTGGAGAAAGAGCCTTATTAAAAATGAAATTCCTGCTAATAAAAGTTACAATGCAACAAGGAACAAAACTGGAAGCAAGGCTCTGAGCATCAGTAGTGGGGCTGCAGCTTTACTCGTATCGTCTGTTTACCCTCAAGGACATGTTCCTGCAAGAGAAGTAATCTAACATTGATTCCAAGGCGGTTTCTTCGCGGTTTCTTTACTCCGTACCTTGACGTGTCGTAGCTTTTATTAGTAGGGATTTCATTTTTGATAAGGCTCTTTCTCCAAAATAAGTAGGTTTTTGAGGATCCTTTTATGGTAGGGTTATAGAGCAGGCCCTACTTCATAGACATACTAGAAAAACTCATCGACCAAATTTTGGTGGTACACTGCCTTTAAAGGCGTTCCAAGCGTGGGTGCTGCCTTTAAATAAATATGCGCTTCACAGAAATTCGCGGCGAAATTTGGCGCCACTCTACATCACTCTAGGAGTTAATGAATTTCGTGACCAACGCACAAACACACAAACACGCACATACATACACATGCTAACACTCTTACTGCTTTATTATAGGTCATGATATTTAAAGGCAGCACCCACGCCTTCTAAGTTTTCGACGGATTCTGAAAAAAAAAACTCGAAGAATTGTTGAGGTTCAAATTTCTCTGCTCAAAATTCGTTCCTGGCCAAGAAAATTGCCCCAGAACACTCGTCCTCGATCTCGCGGACGAGTTTTCTATTTCGCCATGCGCCTTCCATTGGGGCTGTCTACCGCCTTGAGCGCGATGACGTGGAAGAGACTTTCAGTCCTACTCATATTCAGGGACTATAGTGCTCTAACCAGTGTGGAAAGCTAGTTGGACAACTCGTCCACGAAATCGCAGACAAGTTTTCTGGAGCGATTTTCTTGGTCAAGAATGAATTTTGAGGCGAGAAATTTGAATCTCAACCTACTTTTGAGTTCTTCTTCCAGAATCCGTCGAGAACTCGAAAGGCGTTCCCAGCGGAAGTGCTGCCTTTAAGCGCATGCAGCACTGCTGAATGCTCATTTTCTTTCATGAGCAGTAACAATCAACGGTCAGCTGCAGCAGTTCAGCTTCATATTCATGCCGAGACACTACGAAAATCTGTCCGTTCGTTTTGATGCTCGATCTAATGGCAGTTTAACAAACCGAATGCAGAGGTAGCACAGCACATGCGCTTATAGCTTCTAAAGGGAATGTAGGAATCTGACACTCGGTTTCTGAATAAAGCTAATAAGCCGAAAAGTAGCGCAATAAAACATCTTTTACCAATGTAGAACTCATGAAAAAAATAACAGCAAATCCACAACCAAGTGTTGTTGTCGCTTGTAAATGCTTGTACTTTTACAAATCCAAATGAAACTCACAACTCTGCTAGAGATTCTGGCCGAGTTGTCCTCGTTAATGCCACATTTCAGAATATTTCTTGAAATATATTTCGTTTTCCTTACTGTGCAGTTTCAACGACGCTAGCTTGGAAACCTTCAGTTTTTGTGAGTATCGAATAATAAACCAAATCATGATTGGAGACACCAACGTATAAACTGGCATCATCTGAGTTCTAATAATTATCGCACAGCTTTAATATGAATGAATAGAAACTCACGTATGTGGCTGTGAGCAGTATCTGGAATGTAATTGCCGTTAAATGTTTCCGAAACGCTGACAAAACTCCACCGGATCCGGAATTGAGTGCGTAGCAAATCGTTTGAAAGATGCTTAATGGTAACAGCAGACGAATGACGAAATAGTTTTCATGTAACTGATAAGAAGATTTTAAATCGTAGCATTTCCTAAACATTGTGAACTGAGTTATCACTGCAAGAGATGACTAAGATGTGTGAACGGCAATTTCAAAAAAAACTATAGAACCTTTTTACGGCGAGCTTGTTGCAGATGAACAGAGTTACTACTCCACAAAGATTAACTATACTGACACCGCAAATAAGCAAAAGCAGCATAGCAAACTTCGGTGCAGTACTAGTTGTAGTTCCAGAGCAATAAGGTAAACCATTGTGATCCGGATCAGCATCCCACGTAGCAGCAAAACAAGCAGTGATTGATACAGGAATCTTAAAGGCAGTGTGTCACCAAATTTTCGTCGGTCAGTTGTTGTGGTAGGAATGTGGCCAAGGGTCTGCTCTACCTTCCTACCACAGTAGAACTCTCTAATTCTTGCTAGTTCTCGAGAAAACCTAAGAAATTTCCCTACCAATGTACGAGTAAGACTAAGCAAGACGCGTTAGAACATGGCACAGCAATGCATTAATCACTCATTCATTTCGTTTCGACACATCGTCTCGGTATAACAACTCGTACGATGGCTACAAAAGTATGCCTTTTTAAGGACTTAGAACAACTAATAGCAATTCTAACTGTGATAGGGATATTTAGGTGATCCAGGACGACACTCCTACCACAGTATCTCATTGACGAAATCTTGGTGGTACACTGTCTTTAATAGACTGTGATGTCTTATTTTGCAGAGATGACGTTTATTAGCCTGTATCTCTCGCAAATTTACTGGTCAAGACAATGAATACTGCATGATTTCGGTTCGATTTCATCACTTGCCAGCCTAGCCAAAGCAAAATTAATTTTCAAGATCCTATGAGATTCGTGCGAATGTTCTGCATATTTATGCGAATTTGCTTTGTTAGGTCTGAAATTGACTCATATGAGAGGCAAACTTCTTTTTCACCTGTTTCAACCGTATGCTTTATTCAAACCAGGGTAATCGGGAGCAAGTGGCGAACGCATTTATACTGGGGGAAAATCCCGGCGGCTTATAGTGTCCATTACGTGAGGAGAGCAAGCAAACCACAAAAGTAAAATCTTTGAAACTTAAGGTGGGAGAACAAATGGCTAATATTTCCAGTAATCCTTCATATTCTATTAACATCCAGTTGTTGAACGGGAACTGTGTAGAGCATATGCTAATGCTCTTACCGCAGTTTCATAACAAGGTGTACTCGGAACACTGCGACAATCCATGCAAACAGAAGCTTATTTCGACACTTTAAGAGCAAGAATAATTATGCGCAGCCTGAGAACTGATCTGTATTGAAACCACAGCTTCTGCGCATATTATCGTATTGTCGTATTATCAACTGCTGTCCAACATTTCTCGCAGTTTCAAATCATCAATAGGCAGTTATAGCAAATAGATCACCCTGTTTTGTGCATTTTTACTGCAATAGAATGTAAATTACAGCACCATCTCCTGCTAGAGAAAAACGAACCTGCAAGATTCACGAATAAAACACTCGATTCAGTGGCATGTTCTTATCTACAATATGTAACATGGGGGCTCACTTAAAAAATGTGAAAGATCACACTGAATAACTGCTTAGAGGTAGTATTCGCAATAAAAGCGACGCTACGCGTACTTCTTCAAACTTATGATGCGGGCCCGTATATGCTAACAGTGATACATGGCGTCGAAAGAGATCCAACGGCTGCGACAAAGATGAGAGTTTCTGGAAAGTCGCAAAAGTGGAGTGTCAACTGGTAGCAGTGCACTCAACTCACGTTATCCGAAAAAGTAGGCGAGAAAAACCAGCAGCTAAGAGTACTTGAAAAAGCTATATTACGTACTAACGTAGATATCAACACAGAAAAAAATCGAAGAAATTACAAAAAATATCGAACAACTGCAACCTCTCGCAAACCAGGAAGTTACCATGTAAGGCACAATTGACAAGCGCGACCAACTTGGGCTTACAGTTAGCTGCCTCGCTATGCCGTAATGTAATATCGGTTCTAACAGACGGCCGTTTTTTCTGAGCGCAAATGTTGCTCGCTTGTAAGATGTTACCCCAAAGGCTTAGAACTTTTCGCCTAACAGCGAGCAAGAAGCATGGCGGTCAAAAATGTAAGAAGGCCAGAAAGGTTTTTAAAAGTTTTTTTTCTTGTGAATGCTGCAAGTTCAAATTCACATTGCGATGCTGTCGTTGTTGCCGCCAAGCACAGCAAATTGCACTAACAACTGAAAATAATTTCGCTCGCAAGGTTGCAGTTCTTTTGCCTTAACTACCGGGACCCTAAAGCAAGCGTAAAAGAAAGAAGCAAAAGAAAAAACATGTTGAAATATTCAACAAATCCAAAATTTCTCAACCTCGCTGAAAAATATACCTTTGTCTGTTATTTTCATTTATGGGTTGAACGATAATTTCTGGGACGCTGTGAAAAATTCAGTTTATTTCTACTTTATTCCTTTGTTACCTCAATCAACAATGTAAGCACCCTCGTGACCTGCAATGTACTGCCCACGCACAGGGAGATCATGGATACCCTTATGACAGAATTCAGTAGATTTCTCGTTTAAAAACATCTGGAGCCCTATTTGAGGTCTTCGTCATCTTCGAACCGTCGGCCGTCGAGGAAGTGGCTCAACGACCGGAATAGGTGGTAGTCAGTCGGAGCCATGTCCGTAGAATACGGTGGTGGGTGAGCGTCGTCCAACCGAGGTGTAGATCTTCTGGCGCGCTGACTTTGCCGTATGTGGACGAGGGTTATCGTGAAGAAAGAAAACTCGGTCCATTTCCCGCGAAGTTTCGGCGCTAAAGTGTCAAGCTGCCTGCAGTAGAGGTCCACTGTTACTGTTGTTTTCGACGGCAGGAGTTTCCAGTGGATCGGGCCGGTCGTGCACCACCAGACGCACAAAAGGATCATCTTCGCATATGGATCGCTTTTCGGTGTCGGAACTCCAGAATCGCCCGGCTTCAGGTACTGCCGGCCGTGGTGGTAGTTAAAGAGCGTCCACTTCTCATCAACTGTGATCAGGCTGCTGAGCCACGCCGTCGTCCGTTTGAACGAAAGAAGAGAAGCCGCGATGTCATACCGCAACTGGAGCTGTGTAGCCTAGAGTTGGTGTGAGATCCAGACGGGCATTTTCCAGGCGAACCCGAGTCGTGGAGATAGTGAAGCATTATGGATTGGGAGAGTTTGAGTTGCTTTGCAACGCATCAGCTCGACTGACGGGCATACTCTTCAGTGGAAGCTTTTAGAACGTCGAGGTCGAAAACCGGAGGGCGTCCTGACCGTGGGCCATCTTTAAGCGTCGTCTGTCCTTCATCGAAGTGCTGATACCAGCTGTTGACCGCAGATTTGGAAGTCGTGCCGTCCATTGACTGGTAGATTCGATTGGTAGCCAAGAACTGCGCGGTACTCGTGAAGAATCAGCAAGCGGAGACCTTCTCGCGAAATTGTTGTAGTTTCGCTGCTTGTCGAAGCCATTCAGACGATGATTACTCTTTTACAGGTTTCAACAAAAAAAGTGTCTCAGAACTTATTTTTCTACCTAATATTTTTCCACCGTTAATACAATGCAGCGTTTTCCACCGTTAATACAATGCATTAAAGCATGACTTTCCAAATTATACGAGAGATGTAAAGTTGAGTTTTAGTGAACTCAGTATTGTAATTTGGGCTTACAGAACTAAGAGCAAATGCTAATCCCAGTTTCATGCCATAAGTTTCGTAGACACGACGCTTCCACAACGCTATGCAACGTTCGACGACCAATGAAAACTAAAAAAAACTGAAATTACAAACAATAGCTGAGAAGTGCAAAAAATGAACCACCTGCAAGAGTGCAAAAGAGACCATACAGGAAGTGGCCGAACATCGCAAGCAAAAACATGATGCTGTCGATAAGCCCACATGACATGGATCAGTATAAGTTAAATACTGAGACAGTTGTAATATCTAGATAGCTTTGCATAGTGCAACAAAAAATTATAGGTTAACTCACGGAAAATCTCTACATAGAATAGCTTACGCACAACGTATTTACAGATTTTCGCAATTTTTTTCCACAGCATAGCTTCCGCGCTACTACACTAAAGCTAACATTCCAAAAACAACAGCCCATTATACAGAGGTCATTCTGCCTCAAAAACTTCACTTGAATGGTGTTGAAAGTTAAGGTGAGAGTTAAGGATGATTCTGCCTTGAAGTACTACGCCAGCGCAAAATTCCAAGGGAGATACTGTTCTCAGCAATAGTATGTAGAACATATCAAAATATCAATTTTTCGTGGTATTTTTATTAGGTTGATGCAAACAAAACTTCCGCAAACGCTACCTCGGGTTTGACGACTCGTGGCTCCGCTCATATGACTAGTCCTATATCAGGATCGGCAAATCATGTCTAACACAGCGGCTGTTAAATCTTCTGCGATAGTTCTGGTCCTTCAATTTTACAACGGAAAATGCTCAAAAAGTCTGCTGCGATAAGCCTCACTTTGCGGAATTTTACCTATTCGTAGAAACAACGTTGACGCGCCTTTTTTGGTGGCTTAAGGAGAATGTTCTGGCAAATGCGCCGGAAGTATTTCAGCTGCGCAGCTTTCCTCCATAAAATTTTAGAACCTGAAAACCAAAAAGTGTGGTGAAAAAGCAGGGTGCTGGCATACCTCAAAATCGTGAAATTTCCTAGTTTTTCGACTTTATAATTTTCACATTGATCCCCAGGCAACCATGCTGTGCTTCATTTGCAACTACGTTGCCTATTTCAACTACTGACACAATCATCACCGCTCAGCTTCTAGGACCACTTAGCAGTTACCACTGATATGCGCTCGAAATAGAGCCCAATTTCGAATCTTATATCTCCGCTTAGATTGTGTAAGAAAATAAGCTAGGAATTTTGATAGCAGATACATAGGAGAATCCTACAACACCATCAATAACTATTTTCACAATCACTTTTGCCGTTGAAATAGGAATTTTAAAACGAAAATAGCCGAAAATCTCCGAACTTTGGCGTACTATGGAGTGTGTGTTCTGCCATTATAACGGCTGTAGCAGCGCGATTACAAGCACTTTATAGAAGAAAGCAAGAGCTTTCGAAAACTTGCTAAAACGCCATATGAGTCATCTTTAACGATTATTTTAAATGCAACGATTGCAGTTGCGGAAGTTTCATTTGCAATAACCTAATATACATAATGGCCACTGCTCTATGGTGAAGTATCAAAATCAGAAGCTTTTTCAAGCACTGTATTTAAGACAGTCTACAATGCCCTAAGTTTCTCATACGAGGTAGTTAGGTTTAATAACAACTAATTCACTGTGGCTGCTTCATGGAAGAATAGAGAGTCACCTGAGCTATCAGATCTTACGGTTCCTCTACATAAACCTAAATAGTTGCAGTCTCTGTGAGTCACAGTGAACCTAACGTTGAGTTGGCACTACGCCATCTTTGGTCGAGATCTCGCAAAATAGTGCTAGTTTTCTTTTTTCAAGTATATTTATTAGGGTCAAACTTACCGATGCGAATCATGTCCCTGTTCTCGGTGACGGTTTTTTGCCTATTGCTTGGAAAGAAACGACGAAGAAATAGGTAGCTCGGCAACCGCGCCCCGGTAAGCCTCCTTTCAAACAGAAAACATTCAGGAAATTTTATAAATGGAAGGAAATTAGAAGATTTCCTCTATCTAGGCAAGAAGTACCATAGAAGTCTGACTCCGTTTTCCACATATTAACTTGATGCGACTCCTGGCCAACGTTACGTTAGCGTCACATCAAGATACTTCCTAGCAGAGCTGGGAACGGCGAAGGATTTTCTCAACCCACGATGGAGCAGATGTTCTATTTCTTATCATATAAAGTTGTCACGAATGCTTGCAAGATGAACAAGTAATCACGGTTATCTCAGCAATGCCTTTGATGGAAACTGGAAAATGCCTGTGTTTGCCGCTACCTAATTACTTTGAACTGGAACGAATACGATAGTTCTTAGCGTCTGATAGCGCTAATCTTCCCCCTTAAACTCATATACAAAAGCTTAAGCATGTTCTGGTTTCGAGAAGTTTCGTGAAGTGATCTATGTTTTTCTGAGCCACAGTTTTCCAAAAGCTTTTGCCTCCGCAAATGTTACACCATGCCGAGATTCGAAGTTCCTTGTAATCGTAATGTGTAGCCTCAGCATGGCTGGAGTCTTTGCACTCGCTGTTCCTTGTTGTACTAATGTGTTGCATGGTTGGGGTCACCGTCGCCTTGATGGTTCCACTTGCAGGACTAAAAGGCTGCATGCTAAAAATTTATGCGGAGTCCTCTCTCAAGGTTGCAGCCATTATCCCATTTGATTCTCAACTAAGCGACTTTTTCCCCTCCCCACCACCCCTCCCCCCTCTCCGAGATCAACCTCCGGCTGCGATTGTAACAACTACGCTCGACCGTGATAATTATGTGATAAAAGAGGGCAGTAGAATATGAGTGCTCTGTACATAGAAAACTTTGCAGTCGTTATGCTTACTTGTAATGTGGATATAAAAAACGAGTGCATGATAAACATCAACAACGTCGTAGCGAATAGGATCTGAAACAGTCGAAGTTGTTCGATCGGAACAGTTGATTGCCATTGCGACGAATTTACGCAGAAAGGCAAAAGATTGCTAATATTTCATATAACTAAAAAGTCTGACAGCGAAATAAGGGCTAAATAATGAAGGCACGCTAGCACTTTCGGCTAGATCAGTTAACGCTTGGAAGAAGTTTCGTTTTTTAAAAGGGAGCTCACCGAAAAGCAGGAGCTCATTACAGAAGAGGCGTGTCATTAGAAGAGGTGTCCTAGGAGGGGTTATAACGTGGTGGTCAAATTTGCAAAACATTCTGCATAAACTCGGATCGAGCTGACATGTTGAAATCATTCATAGTGAATCACCTCGAGCTGACGTTATACGTAGCTCGATAGGGAAGGAGGGCGGAAAGGATAGATAGGTGACTATAACGGAGAGGTCAGTGGGTTTACTCTTTCGCTCGGCCAGCTTTTTGCATCCGGCTTTTTTTCTTTGAAATGATAAACACATATTATCGTTTCTTTCCAAAAATAGAAAGTCGAGAGCTCCAGACCTTGAACTTGAAAGACTTCAGGTCTTTTTCTTCATTCCGTTTAAATCAGAACTAACGTAATATGTTACTGTACATAGCATCAATTTATCTGCTACCTAGGAGTGACGTCATGCTAAGGTTGTTTTCCACAGTATGTAGAATTTTCACCACTGCACTATTTTTCGTCCAGCGCTTTGCTACCGCGAAAGCAGCAAGGCACGCTGACGACAGGTTAATTGTTTTCTGACAACTACTCATGTACGCGTACAGCCAAATGTTTGCAAGGAATACATATGAGCGTTTCGAATGCAGAAAAAGTCGTTCATTCGTACTCGCTGTTTCCACTGGTCTTACTTTTGTTGCACGCGTAAATCGCTACAACTAATGAAACTTTTAAAAAAAAAAAGCCTGAATTCAGGACACAGATCAATTTGCGTCATTATGGTTGGGTCCTAGTTTTCGTCTATTCAAACACCTTTAACTTCGAAGTTTTGCCCTGTCAACATTCAGCTTCTAGATAGGATACGGGATATCGGAATTGTGCAGCCCCCATGAACAGTTGCAGTATGTCTTCGGATTTCAAAAAGTTAAATGCAAAACGTTGAAGTGTAGGAGCAGAACCACTGACCTCCCGCTTTGTAGTCCTCCGCTATATCCACTCTGCAACCTCCATAAAATTACTTCACTGTGAGCGATTTTCTTCACCGTGTAAGCTCCTTTTGAATTTAGGAACGTTTTGTTTTATTTGACGATAAGCATCCACTTTCCCCTCCACATTACCGGGTTGTCGCCTCAGCGTGGCGTTGGATGGCAGTGGCCGTCGGATTGCGAAATACAGCGGAAGTTCATCTTGATAGGGCCATCCAAGCTGTGAAAGAGTCTGATATCTGCCCAGCTAAGTGCAGACCTACTGCCATGTTCACCGCACTGACAGTACGTCGCTAGTCGGTCCTACTCCTACTCCAAAAGGGTTTGGCTACTACCTATGGCAAAAGCCGAGCACGGTTTGGCAAGGCTGCTGGTGTGGGAGCACAACATTCTTGCCTGTCCAGCATTGATCCTGCCTTAGTACCCGCAAACACCGAGCCTATCGTTGAAGACGCCGGGCGATATGACAACCGGTGAGAGGTATTCAAATCTCAGTTTGCATTGGAACGTCACCGGCCTCGGATAAAAACAACACGTCCACGCCTCGCCATGGACACTATATCTGCATCTCAATGCTAGAACAGTCTCCTGTAACACCGATTCATACGCTCTTCTCGAAGCAGCAGGCGCATCAAGTTATACTTGATCGCTCTGAAACAGACAAAGAACGGGAATGGAGACGTGAGACATGAAGGAAGGGAGCACATACAGTGCGTTCCAAAACTTTATGCCCACCCCAATATTTCGGGTTTTTTTTGGAAATTTTGAGCTGTTTTCGATCTGCAACTTCCATATTCGTATCCGCTGCATGAGAATACCCCACAATACTGAAAACCATCTTCTTCGCTCACTGCTCGCGTTTTCTACGCCGATTTCTTCAAAAATGACCGTTCCAAGACTTTACGCCCACCATAGCAAAATGTCCAATAATCCTGTAAAGACAACGTAAAACCATAGTATAGGTTCTGTACGAGTGTTCCTGTAAAATTCTAGCTTCACGGAGCACCTCGTATGCTCGCGGCGCAAGAATACACAAGAGAGGTCTTTTGCGGTCCCAAGCTGTCCACGATCCAAGTAAAATTTTCCTTTCAATGACTCCAAAAGTTCCTCCTTATGACTTCAGTCACAACTGCTACTGACACATAATGGTCAGTTTGCGCAGGATTATCCAGGAAACTGATAAGAGCATGGCGCGCTTTTGTTTGTTATCCCGTCGGTGCGTAACATTAGGTGGGCTGATTTTTCATATATGTTGCGCGATGCATTGCTTGAGGTTCTCATTCTTACATACTGCTCACGTTATGCGCAATGAATGCGAAATTGTGGCGCTACGGACTGTGGAAATCTACACATGCACACTTTCTATCATTATCAATAGAAAAAGGAGCTCAAATGCTTGAACTGGTTTTTGCAACCCATAGCGCCAGAATGTCGCATTCATTGCACATAACGTGAGCAGGATATAAGAGCAGGAACCTCAGGCAATGCATCGCGCAACATTTTTGAAAAATCAGCCACCTAACATTGCACACCGACGGGAGAACGAACAAAAGCGCGCCATTCTTTGATCAGTTTCCTGCCTAAACCTGCACAAAATTGATGTTTATGTGTCAGTAGCACCAGTAGTGACTGCAGTGATAAGGAGGAACTTTTAGAATCATTTAATGGAAAATTTTACTTGGATCGTGGGCAACCTGGGACCACAAAAAAACCTCTCTTGTGTGTTTTTGCGCCACGAGCGTACTCGGTGCTCGGTGAAGCTAGAATTTGACAGGAACACCTGGGCCAGCATCCAATAAAAGTTACCAGTGGGAGGAAATATGCGGTTTTCCAGTGAAAATAGCCATATTGGATACGGGCCGTAAATGTAGTGAGAATGTTGCCATTGGAAACGTTTTTCCACTGGGAAACCACTTTTTGGATAGCAATTTCCACTGGAAATACACGTATTTCCACTGGGAAGCGTTTTTCCAGTGGAAATGACTATATTGGATGCGGGCCCTGTATATAGTTGCTAACATGGAAGGATACCGATACTTTGATTTTAGCTTGTCTTTATTCGGTAATTGGACATTTTGCTATGGTGGGCGTAAAGTATTGGAACGGTCGTTTTTGAAGATTGAAGAAAGATCGGCGAAGAAAACGCGAGCGGCGAGCGGAGAAGATGGCCCCCAGTGTTGTGGGGGTATTCTCACGTGGCGGATACGAATGTGGAAGCTGCAGGTCGAAAACAGCTCAGAATTTCCAAAAAAGCCGAAATATTGGGGCGGGCGTAAAGTTTTTGAACACACTGTATGATAAAAGGTGAGCTCGTTCTCAGACTCCAATTACGTTAGGCGAGGAAGGATTAAAAAAGATCTAATATTAACTGAAGAAAAAGGAAAGGTTAGGAAAGTAGACAAACAGTAATAAATAGAGTAGAGCTTAGAATAAACCGCGAATAAATAGAAGTGTATGCACAATGAATGCTAAAACGAAGAAATAGACTACGGAACAGATAGGAAGCTATTCACATTAGAACGCGCTAATTTCAGTAGGCGACACATTCTGGCGAAAGTGAAGAAATGGTGTTAGAGTCCAAAAAAGGGTGCTGCGAGGGTATGGAATAGTTAAACGGAGGTTCTTTAAGAGACTACTGGGCATATCATGGCAAGAGTTTTCACGACCGGCATATGCTGGACATGCGAAGTAAGCCGAGTGTACAGACAAAATTAAAGAAGAAATTTTTTTTTTTAAAAATTCTACCTAACTTGACTGAAATTTCACTTGAGTCGGTATGTAGTTTTGGAACCCTGTGTTATCTGAGGGAATAGTTGTGTGGTTGCATAAGTTCTTGTTGACTTTACCGATAGTGGGTGAGAACGGCTGCATCCTCACCCTGCCAAATTTGCAACTGCGAATGACCGTAGATGATTTTTCAAAGCATTTTCTGCATGCTACCACTTCATCAAAGCCTCTTCTTTTCGCTCATCTAGTTGAGCATTGCTTTTTGAGGCCTACTTGCTTGGATGAATGTTTCGCGCGACACCGGGTCACACCGCTTTGCTGCTGCAATGCGTAACCGTCGGCCTTGCCCTTCTACATAGGGTGCATTAAACGCCAGAAAATTTTGCAGAAATTTTGCAGAAGAAACGTAGAAAAACCGTCATGTAACTGTTGTATTTCTGCAATTCGTAGGCGTTTTTCTGCTTCTTTCCTGCCATTCCTGTACTCACATACGAACCTATTAAATTTGCAGTATTTACAAGTAAACGCCTACTTCGCTATTTTTTGCACATAGCGGCATACCGGGACGTTTGTACAGCCTCTTCTTTACCGGGAAGTGCTTTCGACAACGTTCGGCCTACGCGATGATATCTTTTTGCGGGCGAATTTCTCACATTGTCTGAGTGGATGACAGATGTGTCGAAATATAAATACATAGACCCTTTCTTGAATAAACGGAAATATCAGGTTTACAAAACTTCGATTAATTCGGTTTTTGTGTCCGAAAGAGACCGAGGGGTTAGTGCTTAAAACGATAACAGACAATCTACAGAAGTTTAGTTTAATACTTCAAAAAGTCTAATTTTAGGATTAAGAAGTAGCATTTCATTCGAGGTTTTGTCTGCAGAAGCATAATGTTCATTCATTGAATTAGATGGCTACAAAAAGTCCTCGTGTGCTTCACCTTGCTAAAAAAAATTGTCCGCTCACCTTGCAATTAATATGAAAAGATAAACTACTGCATTTTATTATGACAGCAACTGAAGCGAATCCAGAAAAGATGCCCGCAGCGGCTTGATAGCATAACATCGCTATAAAGATAGGGTTTGTAATAAGAAGCTTCGCTGTCTCGCACTCCATGAGGTTCTAGAATCTACAAAGGTGCAGAATTCAGCGAAAATTCAAAAGCACAGGAAGCGATAAAAACGGAAGAAAAGCGGTAAACGAGATTCAAGGAGATGTACTGATGAAGTCCTGCACTTGGCAGCAAGCAGCAACGAGAGCACAGGTGGGATACCCGGGCGTAAGGGGTACCAAAAGCGAAGGTCCAGTTTTGACGAGCATGGATAAAAGTGAAGGTGGTCTGCCAGAAAGAGAAGTCTCAACCGCGGTCGGAGGAAGATACAAAAATAATTTAAAAATATTAATATTACATAAACAAAAAATGAATAACAAACTAATCTAATAAATATGAGATATTTGAAATAGTCATGAAATATCATTAAAAACATTTCTGAAATATTTTTTTGAATACGGCTCAGATGTGCGCACTGAGCTGGGAAATGCATTGAGATTGGCTCTCATTTTTTTCTTGTTTTTCTTCAGTTTATTGCACGAAAAGATTGACGCGGCGGACAGCGTCATTATCGCTCCAGTCGGCCCGAAGCATCAGCGAAAGACCTCAGGCGAAACGTCGAGATCTAAAGGTCAGCGAGAAATGAACGAGATCAGTCTAGATACGAAACGAAACGCCACCATCACTTTACAACAGCTTTTGCTTTTCTGACACACTACAATTTTTTACTCGATTCTCTGGGGACTTTTTCCAAATGCGAAGTACAATTGTAATTTTATTTTATTTATTTCATTGAATACGCATCTAGGTGTGCCTACAATGTGAAACTTCAATAAAAAAAAAAAGAGAACGCAAAGACCAGGCACACACGGAGTAAGAAATTTCTGTTCATCAGTTAAGGAGCATTTTCATATTAGATAAAGGAGAGATCGGTCGTTGCTGTTGTACATAACCACACACGCTACTCCTTTGTAGCGTGATTATGTTATAAAGTGTAGTCCTCAGTTTGTGCTGACTATTTGCTTCTGAACATATCATTCTTGTTTCGCCCTTGATGACTCCTACACCCATCTTCAATATAATAGGGCTCGGAAGTTGCACCATTTAGGCGCCGTTAATCGTAAGCACATGAAATGAAGACTGGGGAATCCTCATTACCAACATTTTCGTTTAAAGGACGCATAAAAACGGGCGTAAGCCCCTTATGACTACGCCCGACTGCGAGATCTCAGCCCACAGCCGAATAAGCATGGTCGTCTTATATATTATTCGATTCCTCACGTAAGAGGAGTCCAGAGAGGGCCTCGCGTTTGAGACTGCTTTTCATTGAAGCCTGATATTTTTTACAGGTGAAGCTTTAAATTGCTCAATACTGACGCAATTTCAGCACTTCCAGAACAGCACTTGCAAAATCCAAGGCACTGTTCGATAGGGCTAACCTTCCTCTGTTAAGAAAGGAGCTCGCATTCGAAAAAAAAAGTCCTCTGAGTGGTGGTGAAATATGCCGAGAACTGAGCGGGTTGAAGGAAAGTCCGTGAGCGGGTTGAAGGAAGGTCCAAAGTGAAGGTCCCGTTTCGAGCCTTGGAAAAGTGAAGGTCCCCGGCGTAAATTTGGAGGGAATTCCATGTGCGAACAAGAGGAAAAATAAGTGCACAATTATGAATTTAGGAAGCACTGTATAAAGACTCGGTGTGATCGCGGCGTGGTAAGGGAAAAGTCGAAATGCAGCAATTAACGCGTTAAATCCGCAAATAAAAAGGCTCGTCGGTGACAAGTAATCGTTTGAGCACTAAGTAAGTAAAACCTCACAGTGCATAAAAACAGCGCACGCGTAAAACAAGGTCAGCGAAATTTCTGAGGCACATAATCAGTGACAAAGAATCTCTAGATGAAGATAGATAACGGTGCTGGGACCTACTACGCCTACTCTATGTCGATGAAATATCACTAGATCTGAATTCACACGACGCTGTGCTAGAATTCACCTGCAGGCTTCGGCCGGCAGACGGTTCTTTTGACAGGGTCGTAAATGACGGCTATGAAATTGGCTTTATCCTTTCTTTTTGCTCGGCCATTTTCCTCGAACTGCAAGTTGGTGCGCCGTCTAGGTTCAAGTTCCTTCATGATTTGATAACTCAGCCAATTTTGCAGAAATTCGGAGAAGGAGGGCAGGAAAACCGACATGTTACCTCCGGCTTTTCTGCACTTCTTTGTGCACGATGTACGAACCTAATAAGTTTACTGTGGTAATAAGTAGGGCTTCCGTCACTGTATTCTCAGTCTAATCGAAAATTGCCTGGCACTCAAAGATTCTGCTGCTTTCGCAGTCTGCAACTACCGTACGCATGAATACAGCAGTTTCTTTCTAGCTGCGGAAGAGCTTGCTAATCCGGCTACGGTATATCAGGTGGAAGGAAAAACGCCCTTTTGCGGAACTACGTTTGGGATGATAAAGGAAAGAGTTAGTTTCGATTTTTGTTGGAAGGATTCCAAATAAGTGGTTGCAAACCATTTGCTGAAGGGCTCCTTGTTATTCTCAAATCGCATTCAAGGAATCGTTCGGAAGAATGCTTTTGTTTCCATTTTTCACTAAAATGACTCATCTGCATTAGAAAGTCGTTTCCATTAAAGCAAAGGATGAAGAAGTAGGGCGATTTTTATAGAGAACAAGTGTTAAAGAGTACAGTTGGTATCTTTTTGTAAGAGGTACTCCTAGCAAGGAGGTTCTGCAACCTTGCAGTTCATGAGCAAAACTGCCCTGATTATGAACCTTATATTGTAACACAATAGCAATGCTTTACTACAAGCAATTGGTGCGTTGTTTATCGCCAGCACATTTTATTATCTTCGCATACAGCTTTTGACACTGCAACATTCGCTGTGATAATGTAGAAATGCTTAAAATTTCTCCGTCCTAAAGGGGGAATACCCAAGCCGTCGTCAATTTGTTAAGGACAGCACCCAGTCCAAAAAAATGTTTTTTTTTTCATTTTCGTCGTAGTTGTTTTCTGAAATCCGCTTCTGATCAACGCTTTTCACAAACAGCCCCGGGCCTCTATTTTGACAGGATCGCTGCGATAACCAGCGCGGTTTCATGCAAAACTATTAAATACTAACGTTCGGCAAGATTGGAATGAGCTGAACTTATCCCTTCTAAACCTACTTATTTTTTTATTTTAATAAACTGATAGGGAGCTAAAAAAATATCGCATTAACATTACTTTTGGTTGGTCCAGAAATGGGTGCTTTCGTTCAAGGCACCCACTGAGCTAGCCTAGATTTCCGAGAACCGGTGGACAGTTATCATTATTATCCTTTCGTTTTTCTGAAATAGACGATGAGAGCTACACAATTATTCAAAGATCAAAGAAGCAGTTGTTTTCCCTGAATGATGCCTATAATGAAGCAAGGTCTCTGTGTTCAACTGGATCTGATCAAATATTCAGAGACACTACGCGAAACCCTTGCTTCCTTTACTTAAAAGCATTAGGTGTCTTACACGAACCGTCGCTTTTTCACGAAAATTTTTATCCTTTCTGATCAGATGTTCAAGTGCAAGAAGTGAAACGTTTAAATTACACATAATTGATACCGGTAAATTACTAGCGTTTCCACAGCGACAAGCGTTCTTAAATGTTTTCATAGTCAAGTGATATAAAGACGATCAAAGTGAAGTAGTCATCTGAAAGTGAGCTTTAAACAATTTTTTCTCCGCAGAGAACAGATCTCAGGCAACACCCAAGTGCTGCTGCGCTGAGAGTAGAAAGCCTGGTGAATGTTTTTTTAAATCCAAGTCCAGCTACTGCGAAATTACCTGCAGAGTTTCTAGAGAGGTGCCTTCCCAGCGTATTTTTGATACGAAAAATAGTTTTTTTTGCTGCGCTGCTTATTAATGGATGAATGGGACTGTGCTGACTTCCCCCAAAATGCACATTTTTCTCGAGTGTAATTTCGTGCCGGAAAGTCTTTGTCACTTTTTTGAAAACCGCGCCGACATTCTTTTCCTTTTTTCCACCTTTCGTAGCTGTAGTAGCTTTGACCGTCCATCCCTTTTGCTGAACTCAAAATCGAAAAATGATGATTTCTTCTAAAAAATCCATAAAAATATTCTAAAAGACAATATAATCGCATATATTTAAACAGATTTATTCCCACTAGGCCTTATCGTACCTTCAAAGCAAAAAATAAGGCTATAGATTGTTTAAGAATTGCAACAGCTATAAACTTTTTTAACAAATGACGCCAACGCACTTGAAACTAGCACCCATCTCATGTCTCCCTCTCGAAGAAATTATCCTACCAGTTGAAGATTTTTACTAGAACTATCACCAAGAGTATTCTCAGGGTGCGAAACCGAGCTATTATCTAGGAACCGAGATTTGCTGATTATTTTCGCAATTTTTTCCTTCTGCGAATCCACAAGTGGTGTAGGACAAAGCTGCATCCATTCTGTGACCGTACTTTTGGTTTTGTTCTCAATGTGTCATAGTCCTCTCCATTAGCAGGGGACCGATCCTTGATGTAGCATTTCTTTAAAGGTATAGGTTTATTCAGACTACATATGACATGGTTCTAGAGCAGCTCAACAGCGACGGCTGGTGGAACACTGTCCTTTAACACATGTTCGTTCTAAGCAACTAAGAATGGCAAAAGTGTACATTTTTAGATACAGGGGTTTTGTATCCCAGTATGTATACTTTTAGGTAAAGGGGCTTTATATATCTGTGTATTTTACTTATTTATTTGCAGCGTGATCCATGTGAACGTAGTGAAGTGAAGTGAATTCAGCTCAAAAAAGCACAATAAAATCGAAAAAAAAACAACAACGGCAAAAGCCGCAACAGACGGAATATTGCTGGCTTAACATGCTTAAGTAACGAAAATCTGCTTGTAATGGGATATTTTCCGCAAAATTTTATGTAAAGGGATGAACTTGACTGACGAAGAAGACGCCCTAAATCGCTTCTAGCCCCGGAAACAATTACTTTGACAAGATCTCCTCTAATATTCGTCTTGCCATATGCTATAAATTTAGATACTTATAGGTGCGCTATTACACGTAACGTGTTAGAACAGATTAAAAGATCAAACCTTTTATCTCAGACACATCTTCCGGACTTCCACGCTACTTATCTTTCGGTTTATATTGAGAACCGAAAATCTATGGCTTTGGAGCTTCCTCGCAAAAATCGCGTCACAGACGAAAATAGTCGGAGTCTTACGCAGATCTTCTAGGAAATTCCGAGCTCCCATAACTGGTTCGAAATGGCTTCAGAACTTTCGCAAAGCTTAGAGTTACTCCACGTTGAACAGGAGCTAAACGCATCTCCGGTACACAACTTGTCAAATGGACACTACTCCAAATAGATGTGAAGTTAGTGAACAAGAGTGGGACGAAAGGAAGGAACTCATATTCAAAAAAAGCATTTGTAACCAAAAAGGCTGGCTATTGCACCCCTTTCTTGAGGGAGCATCCTCCCGCATACGGAGTTACCGTTTTACTTACTTATACTTTTACATACACCCACTTGTGGCGCCCCCCCCCCTCTCTCTCACACATATGCACACATACACAAAACAAAGACGCATAGACAAATACATGCTTTACACATATTGCCTTTAAATATTATCTACACACGTTTGCAGAAAAGATCAGGTATAGCCGATTCACCTGACAAGTGCGCGTCTGCAAGCGCCGTGAGGGCCCGTGATGGGCCGTGATCTTGATCGATACAGCTGAACTGTATGTCATGCGCGCTGCAGTGATATGCCAAAACTCACGTACACACGCACTTGTCAGGTAAACGCCCTATACAACGGAATATTCTTTCGTTTGGCTTAGCAGCAGTTCGGACCTTTCCAGGCATACGTCGGAATTAAACCAGCCCGCGTGCCGGACTGGGCCTTTCTAAAATGCTTGATTGTACCCTTCCTCAGCGCTGGTTTGGCATCACTAGATCAAAGCCCACCGCAACAGATCTTGTTCAGACCCTTCAAAGAGCTAAAGGCAGCACCCACGCTCGGAACGTCTTTTGAGTTCTCGACGGATTCTGAAGGAGGAAGTCTAGAAATGGTTGAGGTTCAAATTTCTCGGCTCATAAGTCGTTCTCTTCAGAAAACTCGTCCGCGATCTCGCGTGCTGTGTGCTTTCTGTTGGGACAGCCTGGCGCCTTAAAGGCAGCGTCCAGCCACCTCAGTGCCCAAATCTGCCAGTGCCCAGGCCAGCCGTTCAAGGGTATCACCGATCAAATTCGATGTCTGATCCTCTCGCCGCCACCCGTTATCTCTCTCGTGGACAGTCGATATGATCCCTCTCAGAGCCGTATAAAAGTGATAAAAAGCTTCATTTTATGGATAACTGAGACAAACTTGGACGGATTTTCATGCCTGAGGATGAACGAACCCTAAATGAATTTATCAGTAACCTTAGTATACTTTGTGAGTAGGTAAAGAAGCGCTTTTTTCAGTTTGATCTACTTATAGAACAGCTCATCCACGCTGAAAGTTCTGTACCATTTTAAACAATTCTCAAGGAATTTCGCAGAAAACCAATAGCAGATTGAACTAAGCTCGCTGAGCTTTGCCAGATGAGGTATGAATTGTAACAAAAGGAGAGTTTGAGAGTTCTGCTTGGATGCTGCCTTTAAGCGCAAGGACATAGAAGAGACTTTTAATTCTGTTCATATCCAAAGGTTACAGCACTCTAAAACTTATGCGGGGAGTTAGATGGACAACTCGTCCACGAAATCGCGGACGAGGCTCATGGAGGAGCGATTTTCTTGGTCAGCAATAATTCTTGAACTGAGAAATTTGAACCTTAACCCGTTTTTTGAGTCTCTCTTTCAGAATCCGTCGAGAAGTCAGGAAGCGTTCCGAGCGTGGGTGCTGCCTTTAAGTCGTACCTTTACGTCACCTGCGAAGGGTTTCGAATAAGCCTCACGGAAAAGTTCGAACCGTTGCATGAGGCAATGCAAGGCAACGAAACGTTGATTTCACATTTCCACTACAAGGTATTACATCGCACGAACATCCTATGACTATGAAGTAGCAGTCAATCCTCATTAGCGCGGAATTCATTCTTTATGTCGTTTTTATACAGCAACAGGTTTCTTGACTCTGCAACTACGGCAGTATTCTAGAACAACGTTTTTTTTCAATAGGTCTGCCGAAAAAACTCAGCAATGAAGTTTGCCAGAGCATTTCTTATTCAGATGTAGACTGTTCTAAATAACCTCAAATGATGGTCACAAAACACCCACAAAAAGTCCCAACATAAAAAGTGCACAAGAAAACCCTTTTTACATCAGATTTCGACACACTTCAGGAAGTGAAAAAGTAGCAGCATTACTACGGTCGCAGAAATTTCTTCGAGAGGGGGGATGATGGGCGGGGCCAGGACCGAGCCAGTGAAAAATCGACAGTAAAATCTTTGGAAAATTGTAGGAATATTTAAAATAAAAACGATATTTTCAAAAAAATAAAAACTATCTAAAAAATGACCCTTTTCAGTTTTCTCATCAAATGCGAGTCCACCACTTGGCCACTAAGACACGTGCGTTTAACTGCGTTTAACGAATACCCTGTATTCGTGCACCAGTGGACTATTCAAAGCAACCCTGAATACTCGTAACTTCACTACAGACGATACTACATTGAAACTAAGCTTCAGGGAGATGCTGAAAATGTCTTAGTTGAGGTTAAGAAGCAACTTATTTTTATAGGCTGCTAAGACTTTTATAGGCTGTTAAGACCTTAGCAAAAATTCGGTGAGGGTGAAATTGTACACGATTTCGGGGACTCCAAGTCATAAATGAATAGGCAACCACAGTTGAATGAAATGTAAGGCCAAGGAACGAGATGTCCCAACTGAGTTGGATGACTGACATAGTTCGATACCGATATATTTTTGTGAGATGTTGGATTACTTCTGCCAGAAATTGCAAAGAAATGCAATTGCATACGAGTGGTGCCTAGCGATACGACTTTACGTATGGGTTACTTATGGCAACGTACTATGGAATTTGGTCCGCCGCCTGTGCCACTCTCAGCGGAGATTTAAAAAAAACGCCAACAAGGACAATTCAAAGTCCTTTAAAATTAAAACTATTCCTAGAGTTTACACTGTCTTGAAAGGTGTTGACGGGAGATGTGCAGCTTTATGATTATTCCCTGCTTTAATGTCAATGAAGTATCACTACGAAAAATAAGTTTTGACCTCCAGTACTAAATAGTTACTTGCATGGCGAAGGACACTAGCTCGCTACGTGCAGTCTCCGGTTTTTCACTGCAGTTTTTTTCAGAGGAACACCTCTGTTAAAAGAATGATCAATGTCGGAGCAAACTTTGTTCAAGCCTTTCCCGATTTCTCTATTAGTAATGGAGGAGTGATGCTGTTAGTGAGCGAGAAAAAAATGAGTCGAATTCTATAAGTTAAACTCAACAGCAAAATTTTGATGGCAGCATGTCTTCAAACGCGATCAGCATGCCTGCATGGAGAGCCTTTAAAAAAGTAAGGTGCTAGTTTTCGACATTATTGAAACATGCAAATTTTCGGCATTTCGAATAGTTTAGGATTTCTACGAGCAGGAACTGCATTTTGCAGTAGTGTGTGTTCCTCTGCAGAAGCAAGTATTAGAAAAGCAGCCCAATGAACGTCTTTTGTATAGCATCTGACCTGTGAGAATACAAGCAGGGATAATGATCTACCGCAGCATAATAACAACATTTTGCGCTAGAAAGGGTATATTCAAACAGATAAATTGAAGAACAGGAGTTCTTTAGAAGAACAAGACTCCTTAATCATATGACATTTCTTCAAAATTATAGAGCCTATTCTGCAACAAGGACTTCGTCCTTTTGCAAAAGGTCCTTGACGTGTGTTGCGAAACTCCTTAATGTCGCCTTTCATTAGTTGGAAAAATCGAACATGAAAGTCTTCCAGGAAACAATACAATTTCTTTTTGTCAGGCTATCGCTGAATGATATTTAATTAAGAGTCTTGTTCTTGAATCCGCACCACAGATTCTACTAGTCCTGCAGGTTGAGAGGAGAAACCAAAGTAGATGTAGTAGCACATGGCATGTCGTACAAAATAGCTCTGAGATACAAATCTTTTTTAAAATAGAGTAATATTTGGGGTAAGCTAGCGCACTCAGTAAGACGGTGTCGATTTTGTTCTATGTAGATACATGAAAGTGGGCATCCACGTAGAATATCTGAGATTTTTGCATTTTTTGTACCCTAGCATACGGTTTGTCAAAAGCTCACCCAGAAAATACAGAGGACGTGCTTGCGGCGCTTTTCCAAGTCATTTGGCTAGGTAAAAAGATGCAAAAACCTCAAAAATTTTTCCCGTTGGTGCTGCCTTTAAGAAAGGCATCAGCATACTTCAGAGGCAGCGTCCAAGTAAAATTTCCAAAATCTCCTTTTCTTATAATTTATATCTCATCTGATAGAGCTCAACGAGCTTTGTTAAACGTACTATCTGCTTTCTACAAAATTCCCTGAGAATTGTAGGGGTACGGAACTTCCAACGTGGACGAAGTGCTCCATCAGTAGATCAGAGCGAAAAACTGCTTTTTTGCCTATGTACTCTAAAAGTACACTAAAGTTATGCTCAGGGAAGGGCAAATAGTTGCTGGAATGATAACGAACGGGACTAGTGTTATTTGATAGATGCTCGGGTAACTAGAAAAATCCTGGAATCCGAAGGCTAAGTTTTTATTTACGCGGAGTTATGACGTCGCAAATATCACTTAATTTTCTATGAAAAATACCGAAAAAGGAGTGTTTTCTGCCAGTATGCAATACATATGCACTAGATCAGTAGTATATTTACATGGAAAGGCACTGAGCCGAAACTTTCTTTTCTATAAAAAGGGCGCCCCATTTTTACTGTTTTTCATAGAAAATTAGGTGACATTTGTGACATCATTACTCCGAGTGAGAAAAAACTTACGCATGCGGACTTCGGCGACTTTCTAGTTACGCCAGCATCTATCGAGTGGTACTGGTTCCGTTCCTTATCGTTCCACCAACCACTTATCCTTTCCTCCTAACAAAAGTTCAGTTAGGGTGGGGTCATCCTCAGGCCTAAAATCTGTCCAAGTTTGTCTCAGTCACCCATACAATGTTATTATTTTTGTGCGACTCTGAGAGGCAGGTCACACCGACTGTCCACAAAAGAGACAATGACGGACAGGAGCAGACATCAATTTTGACCGGTGACATCCTTGAATGGGTGGCTTAGACACTGGTAGGTTTTCGGCACTAGGGTGGCTGGACGCTACCTTCAAGAGTTGGTTAGAAAATCTCTTATGCCTTACGATCAGTGGATTGAACAAAAACTGGATTATCCATGTAAAATGGTCAAGCACGCGGTTTTGCAAGAGTATATTATATAGAGTATATTCACTTATAAATTGTGTATGAGAGTTTTTTTAGGTATTCATAAATATTTCGGTTTGAAATCTAAACCAGTTTCGAAGACGAATTTGTTCGGAGACCTTAGAGCTACCCGAACGCTCTTTGGAACGCTTACAGTTACTCAAACAACACGTGTGAATCATAAGTTTCCTCTTCTATCTTACTGTTCGGATAATTTTCACGAAAAAAAAACAGCTGCTGAAAATAGACATACTGCAGCATAAACCTAAAAAGAATCTGTGGCAGTATATGACATAATAATTAAGCAAACAAAAACAGTTGATAAAAATTTGCACTCGAATGTTTAGTCGTAAAAAACCTATCAGCTCATTAACTGCGAAACACTCACACATGCAACCTACACTGGCAAAAAAAGCCGAGAAAAGTTCACCAGTCTTGTAAAAACATTGAATGGAGCATACATTATCTCTTCACTTGCTGAAAAATCCAAACGTGCTAAACGGTGTTCCTCTGGTAAAATGGCCCTTTTCGCTGGCGCATTTCGCAACTGGTGCCCAAACCTTCGGTTTGGAAAAGTGGCTTTATGAATACTGTTGAAGTGTCTTGATTCCAAACCCATTCTCAGTGCAATTCACGTTTCGACTCGATTTTATGAATGCAGGGCCAGAATTGAGGTGTCAATGAATTTTATTTTGAGGTTGAAGACAGCGTCTGATTCCAGAAATGTCGACGAGTTAATTAGAAGAAATGTGACTCTTCTCAAGTCGTTTCTAGTTTACCGAACGGTACTCCACTGGCTGAGTCTAGGGACAGAAGGATAACAGCACATTTCAGTAGTTGGTCTTGAGATCGCCTGCTCTCCCCTATAAGTATCATTACCTCTGAGAACTACCCTTCATTAATTAAATCGTTCAAAGCATTATTGGTTATTACTTGCTTCGATCTTTCCATCTATATTTAACTTCGAGATACAAGCAGTTAATTTCTGAAATATTGGCCGACATATAATGCTGATTATAACGTCAGTAGCTTGGTAGCCAATGCACACTCTTCCTATTGTATGAAAGCGCTCATTCCTTAGATCTTTTTCAAAGTTCGTTTGCAGTGATCTGCAACAGTCGCATTAATGAATGGATTAGAAGATGGGGGAGGCGGCGAAAACTTAGGAGTGCCTTAAAAACTTAACTAAAGAGTGAACACCTTCAAACCAGAAGAGCGGTTCAATCCGCAGACTTGATTACTTTTGCATCACTAAGGGCTTTTTCGGGCCGCTTTTTCTTCAGTATTCTAGGTGCAGACGTGCAAGTGAGCGCTATTTATCACCATTTGAGTATGATGCGGTTAGTTCGAGGTAGAAAGAGCGATGAGCGACAATGCTCTGCCAAAAAAGATTGCATTGCCTTTCTAAGGTTGTGCTGCACCGACGCTAGCAATAGCAATGGTTACACTGCAGTAGCCGTGATAGCCAAAGGAGCAATAAGCAATTGGAAATGGAAGAGTGGGCAAACATGATGAGTGCACACTTACCACCGCGTCATCCAGCTTGTCTTGGTAGGACTCTCTTGTAGAAAGAAAGGCTATCTTTCTCCCGTGCGTACCGCAAATCAAGTATATATAGTAGCGGTCAATAGTATTCGGACAAGCTGTTTTTTTTTGAAGACACATTTTTTGCCAAAATTCCCTCTTAGAGTGGTTCGAATAAACGTTCTTGCGAGTTGTCGCCCAACAAAGCAATTACCGAGCACACTGTTTCTACGGACTACTTGGAAGTGATTTACAAATTCTCGAACTCGCTGTTGCACGTTGCCACAAAAATTTACAAAAATTGCGCGGACTATGCAAGGTTCCTACAAAGTTGTTGAATAGTTTCCTTTTTAGCCACTCCTTATTGTCTGGACAAAAAGTGGAAAATCTGCTATTCTAGAATGCCAAAAATACATATGTAGACATGTACCTCATATGTAGACAAGACAAAAAATGCTTGAGCACTTCACAAAATAGTGTGCATGCCTTTCTCGAAGATTGTTACGAAAAAACTATCAAAAGTTTAAATCCATTTCTTGTCAAAAAAAGTCCAAAGCTTTCTGCACCGTTTGAAGGGGCTGCTAGCTTTCTGCACCGTTTGAAGGGTCCACAATTCTTCGTTAGTGAATGGTTCAAGCTTCTAATTTTCCGGAAGGGGCGTGTAGAACACACTGGCACCTGCTTTTGTCGACGGTAGTTTGTCCATAGAGAAAATTCTTTTTCTTAAAAGGAGTGAAAGTCGCTGCTAAAACATCAGCTAATTGTACGTGTTCAACTGGAGATTCATCGGAGAATCAAGTGCGAAAAACAACCTGTCCGAAAGCTTTTGACAGCTGCGGTGACTTTATTCGGCGCTGGAAGTAGCTTCTTCTTCATCGAGTTTCATCTCGATCGACTAAGTAAATCTAGTCCCTTTCTCTCGTCAAGCCCTACGCATGATTAAGGATAGGAGCGATCGTTAAATCCAGACGCTAGTATGTCTCCGCTTCGATATGGTGTAAGAGCACTTTTCTGTGAGGTTATAGCTATCACATGAAGTATCTCGTCTGCGGCCTACTTAGTTTTCGACTCAATCTTAGGCCAGTTTTACTCCCGAACGACAAAACTAAAACATGACGAGGAATACTACAAAATTGTGAAGGAAATCCCACTGCCCAATGCTCAAAGATAATATTGACTCAGATTAGCACCTATTGCTGTCCCTTCTTTCATTTTTAAAACGTGGCATCTGAAAACTGAACAGAGCCAGTTGCGACCGGCTGAATCTCTCATTCAAATGTATGGCCTCAAAAAATCTCTCAGTCGAATGAGCTATTCTAATATAGATGTTCCTCGTTTCTAATTCTTAATTCTGAACATAAAAACAGATCCAAACCAAAGTATGCACAAAATAAGTTTTCTAACATGTGTACACGCAAGCAAGACCCATAAATTTAATCTTCGACTTATTGTTAGCATTTTTTCACTTTACCGCATATAGCGGTATAGTATTAGGTTGAGTCAAAAGTGTTGTCGTAATCAGTTCGCGAGCATGGAACAGAAGCATTTGCAGTAGATAAGGGGCCATTCTCAGTGGTGATCGAAAGCCTTTGACTTTAGCCACAAGAGAGTTGGTTCACCCCACGAAAGCTTGCACAGATTTAGAAATATTTGATTTTAAAAAGAAATGTCAAAATGCCCAAAATTTAATTTTTTCAGTATCTGTCGGATTTTTGGTCGAATCTCGGTAATGTATGCTGCACACATAAAGTCAAGTACCTGCAGATATGACTGCATTTGGAATTTGGATTATTCTTATCCTGACAAAAAAAAATGATGACCTCATGTTTTGAACAACCACTGTTCTTGGATTTGAAGCCACTGCACTGCCAGATTAAAAAATAAGAAGCAAGCCGTGGTTCTCAGATAGAGGCGTCCAGTAGCTTTGAAACGGTTACAAAGTTTGGGCTTGCTGACAGCCATCAACAAAACTGAAACGATTTATGCTTCATATGACTGTTCGGCGCCAACAACATTACTACAGACGTCTACCTCTAGGAACTTGTTAAAAATTAGTGTGCTATGACATTCCCCAACCAGGTCATTATCAT
>KN549242.1:37863-56081 GCA_000797555.1 Oesophagostomum dentatum | reverse complement strand
TTCGCAAAAATATTCTATTTTTTCAAGAAAATTATTTGCTTCTTCTTCATTTTCTTCTTAATTCTTCCCCATTTCCTGCTTTACTTCCTTATTCTTCCGTGTTCTGCATATCATTGTTCCTGAATATTCTGATTTTTATTTCGATTTATTTGGGCCAAATGGGGAAGGGGGTAACTCACCTTCGGCGTCCAAAGTGAAGGGGGTCGGAGCTTTTTTTCCGGGTATTCCACCTATGCTCCTCTGCTTTATTCGCCTGTTCGAAAAGAGTAAAGTGTGCGAATCTGATGGAATCCATAGGACTTGAAAAGTAACATTAGTACTACAAGATGGCAAAATTACAACCTAATTCGTTTATACAGTAGTGAGATGCACCAAGAAGAAAAGTGTGTTAGAACTTTTGCCGCACCGTGTAGAGGCTTCGTGAAAATCTTTTCCTTACTGTCACTGCAACTGATGGCATACAGTCTAGAAAGAAAGGGTATCGGTGGTCACTCTCTAGTAAATTCAAACGTGCTGAGATAGGGATTCGAGCTTTGTGATATTACGCAGATGAAGGATTAATTAGCACCAACCCGCCCCAAATATTTATTAAAAGTTCCCTTCTGTAGAATTTCGCTGACCGAAATAGATGAGTATGAATAGTTGGTGCTGCGTTGCATGAATATACTAGAACTTGTCTACCCTAGAATTCCGTCGGCCGAAGTAGCCTTTAGCGAGTTGTCAAAAGTGACGGTTGTTGCCCTGGATGTTAATTTCACGAAGTATAACAATTATTTTTAGAACAATGCGCAGATGTCGCCACAGTACCAGCATTGACCAACATTGACCTTGTGACCGTAAAAGCGAAAAAAAGAAACTACTCTGCAGTCCTCCTGCTGCGTTTTCCTTTTTCCACAGAAATCCGATTTTTTTCTGGAATTTTGCAATGTTTGTAGAATTTCCATTTCTCCGACCTATACTATAGCTGATGTAGTGCGCGGGACGAGGGTAGGATTTGACGTTCGATGAGTGAGCGTAGATTGGAGCTTTGCGCGGACTAGATAGGGAAAAATTAAGGGTTTAAAGAAGGTGGAAACATAAAAGTGAGTCGCTTCCTCTTTGAAGAGGTAGGAGATTGCGTAAGTCTAGTGTACCAGATTAAATGTCCAGGTTGTCACCCTATATACAATATATAGGAGAAACCGGTCAACTACCTGGCTAGCAAAAGACGACGCTTGGCAAGACCTTAGAGAAGCACGCAGAGCAGCAACACAGTGTATTCGATTTTGACGTTAATTTTATCATCCTAGTGATAGAATACGAAATTTCTGCTCGGAAAGCCTTTGAAGCTTCATGGATCCTCGCGCATGATCGGAAAATGAACGGCCGAAACGAAGAAATGTTTGTGACGAGTGATCTGCTGCCACTTTTCGAATTATGAGCTAATGAGCTGCAGGGTTGTCCAGCAGTATTTAAGTATTTCCCTTTATCTTTCGTCTGCTGCAGTGATACTTCCTTAGCAGAGTTAGCAAATTACTATGCTCTGTGCTTGATACGCGGTAAGTTAGTCGATGTTCCCGAGCCTTAGTCAAACGAGACGAATTGAATGTACAAATCAGACAGGTGGTTGATCGCTTTGAGAGGTCGCTTGGCATACTTTCAGGCCTCTGAGGGCGGCATAGAGCCGAAACGTCAATCAAGTAAAGAGTGTCTTATACCAACCTATGTGGTATAAAAAGAAATCTCGAGTGATAACAACATACCCAGGTTTTACGAACATTTACGAACAGAGAATCTGTAGTACATCCTACCACATTTGCTCGAAAAGAAACAGAATTAGGCGCATTCTTAGAGTCTATAGGCAAAAACAGTTTTGAAGTAATGCCAGCAACTACGATTAGCATCACAAGCTGCGTCTTACACTAGCTGGGGAGCATGCGATATCCGGCAAAACGAAATCACTCAACTTCAAACGTTGGTTAAATGAATAACATTTGTTAGAGATGCATGGGTACTATGCATATACAGATAAAACTAGCTGAAAGAGAAAGGGGAGACAAAAGCTCGAGTGAAATTTAAAAAAAAAAGTAAATTCAAAATTCATCTATTCACAATTTATCTCAAGAAATGAACGAAATGTACAAATGAGAAGACAAGAACTTAAGAAATTGCAGACGTGGCCATTCTTTGTCATTAATCATAAACTCTTGCTCTCGGTCTTGTTCCATTGAAATCTAAAGACAGAAGAACAAATTATGGTCTGAAATTCCTATCCACCTCTAATTTATGGAAAGCCCACATCTGAGCTCACCTCCACAAACTAGTCACAATTTAATCACAGAGTGTAAAAGTGTATTTACATCACAATGCATCAAAAAATAACTTTTACGGTAATTATAACCAAAAGTTTGTTCGTAGATCAGTTTGAGCAGAATAAAAGGGGGTGCTATGCAATAAAAAAATATAATTTCTATCTCCACTAGGAACTCAGGCCAAGATATCGAAAAATACTGAAACTCAATTTCAAACATCGAAAAACATTAAGTCTTGCAATGAACTAACTCTTAATGTTAAAGCAATCTTCTTAGAACCAATAAATCAACACAATAATTAAAAAGATGGAGAAGAATGCTCCAGAAACAGTATTGTTCATAGCTAAATATACGTGCCTCCACTCCATTGTTGCATCAGGCTGAAACAGGACATATTTTAGAACTCGTTCATTACGAAACACGGTGCGTTTCAGAATGACAAATTTCTCCTAGAAATGCGACCTAAACGCGGATCTCTCTGAAAGCTTCGCTAGAAGAAAGCTGCTACTAGATTCCAGATGCAAGATTATCTAGGAAATTTGGATTAGATGAGGACAACCGCTGGAGATTATCTGGGAACTTATGAGCGATTCAAAGGAGACAATTCCCCTCAGTGAAGTCCCTGTCTTTAATGTGGAAGGCAGATTTTAATTATATTAGTTGCAAAAGTCTTTGCACACTCAGAACATTTGCCATTCCCGATAATCTGACTTTTTTTCCTGTTTTTCTTTCTATGTAATATATTTGCAGCGAAGCATTGCCATTTTATTTCACTTGCCAAATTCTACCTATATTGCTTTGACCTCCCATAAAATCAATAGCACCAGATATGCACATAATGCACCTCTCACTCGTAAAAATTTTGTACACGCTAGAGCTTTTAGAGCAAAAGGAATCCTGCGATAGAGGAGGACACACTCTATCTAACCGCATGGACCCTCCAAACAATCAATCTTTCCAGCTTTTCAAGAAATAAGCTTCAAAATTAAAAGTATATTAGATCCGCTGAGTAGGATTTGAACATTATTTCTGTAGCTGCTACCGATTCTCTACGTGAGGTGAACCACCATTTTGTGGCTCTAACTCATTGCTTTTTCATGCCACGGTTCTTCCCCTCAAAATCGAAAAACCTTAGAAAACTCGACCTTAATTTTTTACTCCGCACGGAAGCTATGGAGGGTAGGCTAAGATAATTTTTGTCTTAGTCGTGGCATGCCTAGTGGTCGACGAAATACCTCTCTTTCCCCGTTGCAAAGACCGTACCTAACTTTCCCCCTAGAAATAGTAGCGCAGGAATCCGTCAAAAAGACGCAGAATACTCATCTCCTAATGCTTATCCCTTTAAAAAAATAATGCTGCAGAATAATTCCAAAATGGAGAATATCCATAGGCTTACAGTACCTCTGCATTTAAAATGGGGAACGCTAAACTCTCTTCTAATTAGACTCTTTTAGCTCTGAAGTATTTTAAGAAATACCGAAAAGTTTATGTACTGTGCAGTACCCGAATCGTGCACCTTCTTCTCCGGCATGCTAAAAAAAATCGTGGAAGCCTGATTTACCACAACATTCAGCCTTTAGTGTAGGATGGACTAGACTCTCTCAAAAATCTACTGATTGGTTTGCCGCCTTGCCTCTTGAAGAGGAGAAAGATCAGCAACCGAGAGGTGCGAAAAACTGTTTTCATTTGCAACTCTTGTAGATGGAAAGAAATGCTTCATCTCTTGTTCCTATCCATAGTGGAGACCTCGCGGATAATAGTGATAGTTACACATTAAAGTGTTTAAATTGTACAGTAGTAAAGCTTGGAACAAACACATTTGAGTGTCCAAGGACATTTGCAACGACCTAATATAAGAAAAGACGCATGTCTAACACTGAAAAGTCTTGCACGCTGCTGGCATCGTGTTTTGAGTCATGGTAAAAGACCAGTAAAGAAATGAACTGATCCATCCTGACCTCGCTAAACGGAGTCTGCCACAGCATAAAACACTTGCGAAAAAAAGTAAAGATGGTGTTTTAAAGCTTTAATAAAAAATAAGGTTCACCTTTTTCGGTAACAAATTGATTATCTAAATTTGTAGAAATGTAGAACAAAGTGCCCTACTGTGGCTTAAAAATCTTCGAGCACCACTCTGCTGTCCTAATAAGGTTTAAGGAGAGAAAGAAGGATAACACGATCATGACGCTTTTGATGAGGTTTCCATAAGAATTTCGCTCGCTCAGGAACAGAGTAAACAAAAGTGCAAATAACCTTGGTGAAAAGTCACACCGATATGTCACCTATCTACCTACCTACGTCGCATCGCTCTGATGAGGTTAGACGGAGAGAAACGACAGCGGGCATAACTTAATTAATCACTGCTTTTTAGAGCACTATTTTTACAATTGTTTTCAAAGTTGAAACCAAGAACGTGCAAAAGTCAGTGATCAAGTGAGCCGGGTACCAGTGGGAGTTGCCGAAAAATTCTCACGGAGAGGAGAAAGGCAAAAAAGAGGTGGGACCAAGGCAAATTTAGTGGCTAAATCTTGTTACAATTTTTTTCCAAAATTTTTCGAGATAAAAATCGCTGCTTTAAGATCAGTGGTAAAAATGTTTTTGAAAATATGACACATTTTCAAAATTTTTCCCCGGCTGGAGGGCATTTTCAGAAATGGCCTACTTTCAAAAATGGCATCAAAAATGGCTTTTTGGACCTTTTCTGTCAAATGGGATTTTCCTGTGTAATAAATATCAAATATCCGCATTCGTCTCCTAAATCCTCGGACATGGACTGCCCGATATTCACTGGAGCGCAGTCAGCTATCCGAAAGTCTTTTTCGCACGCATGTGTAGATCAGGCATGAGCTCAATATGTAACCCGTTCGAAATTAGAAAAAAATAAGGTCGTCATGCGCTTGAAAAAAATAGACTTACAGTTTTAATTATCTTACTGCAGAAGTGGCTTTAAACAGAACAGCTCATGGGGCGAGGTTGGACAGAGAGATGCGCATACTGTGAACCTAACCTGCTACAAGTATTAGTGCGGTCTTTCATTTACAATCGTTCTTTAGTCGAAAAAAAAGTTTTTTTAAATGCTTGTCTATCTTTTTGAAACTGTCTAGCAAGTTTCAAGTTTTAGTTTCTACTCTTAATAATTAAATTTCCTTGAGTCATTTTGTAAAATAAATCTAGCGCTAACTCAATTCGGGCGAAGCATTTGCACCATATTTTAAGGTAATATCCCCAGGGAGTCCATTATTCTGAAACGCATGCTATACTAGATTAGGGAATGTATCAGAACTATAGTAAGGATCTCAAAGGTGGATTACACCTTAGTCACCTCGTTAGATGTTCTCTGGTTGTCCGTGTCCTCCAGATATCGCTGATAGGAAGTAGCTTGATCAGGTTCAATACAGCAGACGACGCGGTTCACCTGCAAAAGCACTTTGCCGAAGTATTTACCTACACTAAAGTTCGGAGTTTCTTTTCATAAAGTACGCTTCGATCTAAGTGAACGAAATGAAATCTCGGTGTGCTTCCCGCAAAAGTATGACAGCAGCGAGTTTTCAACCCTTCCCATACAAAAGCGACTTTTTGAGATGTAAAATTGGCCGCCTTTACAGCTTATCTCTTTCCTAGAACTCTTGATGGAAAACACAAAATAACTTACTAGCTTAGCAGCGAGATAGAATCTGTGTGTAGGGGCAATAGTTCTTTTGACCCTACTCAGTGCAACACAGACCAAAGTCATCAGCAAACTAATCGAAGACATCACAAAAATGAGCTCATAATACGTGTCTGAAAGTAAAAAACAAGAAACATTGACCAAGTCGTCAAATTTTTGGGTAGTATAATCACATACACAGCTTTGGCCTCGTTCCAGCAAACCCATTTGGTGGCGCGATTGAGCAAAGATAGATAAAGCATATTGTTTGAAGAGATAGGATGAAGAGTTTAATGTACACCTGTGTCCGGAGATCACCAAACAGTGGAGACACCTGAAAATACTATTCATACCTAACGAGGGAACATAGGCTCATGTACACCAGGGCTGTGCGTTATAACGGTTTAGTCGTTGATTCGTTAATTCGTTAATTCGTTAACCCCTCAAAAAATGGGTCCCATGTGGAAACAAGGCAACCCCCGGTATCGTTCTACTTAGAATCGAAGCAATGAGACAGAGGATCTATGTATTTTGACGAAATACTCATTCCACGTCTCGTTAACGAATTAACGAATTAACGAATCAACGACCAAACCGTTATAACGCATAGCCCTGATGTACACCATCCTCAGCGCTGGGAGCAAAATCTTTAGAAAGCCCATGGTCAGTGTCTACACAAAAGTCATATATGATTCCTGTAGGTTTATCCTAAACGGTGGAAATCGCTAAAGTTATCATTTGCGATGAACCCTGATATAGCTAAAGCACTAGCCATATATTGGTCGTCGGTGGCTCAGTGACTTGTGCCTCAGATTGTAAATTAGGTAACGAGGGATTCGATTCCCCTTCGAGCCTACGCTTTTGCACACCCTCCAAAACTTGCAGTAGTGCCGATTTTTCGAACTATTTCGTAGGGAAGCTCTGCATAAAAGTCAGTAAGCAGACTACGGCCATGCTTTATGCGGAAAGTTAACTGGATGAAGCATTCCTTGTACGATTCAGAGAAGCCGGAGGCCATTTTCCTGAAAGTGACTTCTAAACCCGGAAAACTCAAACGTATGCTGTAACAAATAAGCTTGTTTTCAGGACTTCTCTGCTGTACACAACTGGTGCTGAGAAAGCTTTAGAGACACCGTCATTTCTTCGATAACTTCATAAATGCTAGTTGACTGGTCAAGTGCTCACGATTTCCGGGCTACATAGAGGGTACGCAAAAACTTCGCATGAGAGCTGAATCGAACCTCCCACAATCTGAACTACAGACTAGCGCACTAGCCCTGAACCAAACTCATTGCTTACTCGATACTATACATAAAATTTCAGGAATCATATATGACGTGTGCATATACGCTGGCCACGACCTTTCTAATGATTTTGGTCCCATTGCTGGGGAAGGTGTACATGAAACTATGTTCCCTAGTAAGATTTTAATAAGGAGTGCATTACTTTCTTTTATAGCAGGGGATAAGTGTGAGTAATCAAGGTCATTGATCATATCCTCTCAACAATTTCTGCGTTGAGTAAATTTCAAAGTCTAGAATATTTCAATAAACTAACCAACATAATAAGTGTTGCAATTGTGATCGGAATCTTTAGCGCCATTCTTATGGTGCTCATCTTCTTCTCGGCGTGTACACAGACTTTCAGCACCTCCAACGAACTTATGCCAGCAAGATGAGTTACTTCCACTGTATGCTCCTAAAACTGAGTGGGTACCTTCTAAATCTTAATCTGCGACATACTCAAAGAGGAAACGTACATCAACTACCCAAGCGGAGTGTTCATCGGCCAGCGTTGAAAGCCCTCTAACCCTGTCGTAGAGATTTTGAACTGCTACTGGTCGGTTCATCTTAATATTCGCATTTAAAGTAGGACAAGCATTAATCAGCGATGTTTAGACCACAAAGGCTTCAGGTCACTTGCTTTCTTGCTGTGGTCTGTTTCTAGAAGGAACGAAACTTCTCGATCTGGCTCGAAAGCTGTGAAGTAGATGCAGCAATGGTTTTGGTCCTCGGGAAATCTAAATACAAACTTTTCACGATCAGAACGACAACAATAAGTGAAAGTTGTTTTGTAACCAGCATTTTTACCCAAAAAACCATACAGTTTACAGAGCGACGTCTACGCTACCCTCCTTGTAACACATACATAGTATGTAATTTCGAGTACTTAGCCGCTCAACAATTAGCTTTAAAGCAAACAGCGATCGCATGTGCCCCAAATTTTTGGGCATCTTCCCCTGGTCATACTCCCCTGCGATCATGAATAACTCCCTAGAATCTTTCTATGCAAAAGTTATTTACTTTTTGTAATTGAACTCTAAAGCAAACGTGTTCACTATCTCTATAAAAAGCTTGAATAGTAGCAATTCCTCAAATACTGTCAGTTAACCGCTAATGTTCAACACTACAACAACTACCAGCTTATTTTTCCAAATCAGGATCTACTTATGGACAAACCAGGAACGCTGGCGAGACCCTGTTGCACCGCAAAACCAGGTACACCACAAAGGACCCGAACCCGGAAAGGATGCCGATTCCACGCTCTTGGCAGCCGGTGGTTCCAATTTAGTGGCCAGGCTAGAAGACCGAGATCTATAGATGCGACGGTTACGGCGGTGCGATTGCCGCTATATAACCTACAGGTTAACTGCCGGTTTCCTGTAGGCTAGGTCCTGCTACGTCATCCAAGTTAATATGCTGGTGAGCTTACGACGATTCAAACATTTATGACCTCCTAATTATAGGATCTATAACTGGCGGTTATACTTGTTGGTTAACCGTCAGTTATAGCTAAATTGCTACCACCTCTTATCTTTTGCGTAAATCATGTGTATTTCCTCAATAAAGACTTGATGAACAGAAAAATTGTTTCGTAAAGAAATGCAGAAAATATAATACGTTAAAGAACCCGTTAGGACCATGTCGTACGTAGGTGTGAGGTTCAAACCGTAACTGAGCAAGTAACCCCCATTTTCTAAACTGCAGTCGTTTCATTCAGGTCTAAACCGAGATAACAGTCAAGGAAGGGTCGATGGGCTGAGCCCCCTCAACGGGTTTAACCCTTTTTTGAAAAGCTCTCGCTTAGTCAGGACAGTCTTACCTGCTATAATCTATGTTACAGTACGCAGAATACCGAAAAGACAGTCGAGCGTACGCGCGTCCTTCGTCAGCGATCTCGACATCTGTTAATTCGGCAGAGCAAGTGGTAATATCGGTGCAAATGCTGCAATCCGAGAAATTTAGTAGCTGATCTACAGTCATAAGGTATTTTCGTAAACCTGTGGTCTATCAGATTAGGCGACCAAATTTTGTGCGCATCATGGATGTAAAAGTTTTCAACTTTCCAAACACTTGAGTCCCACTTCAGCCGAGTATCTTCCCAAGTCTTAACGGCAATTTATACAGCTAAAAAGAGAAAGCAGACCTTTGCTTTATATGAAGAACCTACCAAGTAAATGTCTCCATAAATCTGGAACTGGTATGAGCTACCAGACGTTAACTGCACATGACGAATTGCGATGTCATCTATCTGAAAATGATCTTCTGCCGCGAAAAGAAGTACTCAGCCTAACTACTGGACAGGCTAGGGATTATGTACTCTATAGTGGCGGTAGCACAAACTTCTTTAGGAGAGATATACGCCCTCAGACCAGAAGAGGGCGGGAATAGAAGCGGGGTCGAGATGAATTTGGTTGCACAGGTTTTGAAAAAAAATTTTAAAGATTCTTTTGAAGTGAGAATTTATGTCTCAAGATTAGTAGCAAAATATTTTCAAAATCTGAGGCCTTTTCAATTTTTTCACGGCCTATTGGACACTTTCAAAAACTTCCAGATCCATTCTTCCCCCTACCTTTCGATCGTCACTGATCACCTATCCACACGTGTCTGCATACTGAAAGGTATTTGAAACTGAGCTTACTTGTATAGTCAGTTTCGCTTCTGGCGGTGGCTCTTCATGGAACGAATTTGGATCGCGGTTGAATTTCGTCTCCGCCTCCGTAAGATGTTCGAATACGCAGCTCTCCAGACGTTCCCTTTCGAGCGTCGTCATGTCAAAGAAGCCTACAAATTACCCACTGTTTAGAGCAGAAAAACCAGCCAGACTTGGAGGAAGAAAACAGAAAGGGCCGCCGTGGTCTCTTCGTTGCATGTAGGGAAGTCATCCTTGCTCGATGTAAACGAAATTCGAACCCTTTTTTCACAGTTTAACCTCGCGTCAAATGAACCTTAAACGAGCACCTACCACTCACACCCGAAAATTAATCCTTCTAGTAAGTATAAGGGATTTTAAGCGATTTTTCGACGCTCCTTAGCGTGTCTGGTTAAAACCCTCCTTCGCTTCTGACCATACGCCACCATTAGTGTGGGGTCCAGTCCCAAAAAGGTCGTGGAGACAGTACGGCAAGGTCAAGAGAAGTCTCTTTTAGATCACTACCATGGCGTTTTTGACAATTTTTAGCTCTAACTTCCGAAAAAGGCGTTTTCTTTAGCTAACATACGAGTAGATAGACAGAAAATTTTGTCGAAACATATCGGATGAAGTACTCTGTTCCAGTTTAATCTGTTTTGACAAGGGTTTACTGAGTCGCATTTGCACTTTAGTCGAAGAAAGTCGCTTTTTTGAAAAATAGACTAATTACTGCCGGTGCTAATATGGTAAGGATGTAGAGGCGGCTCTTGATGTCCCTGCTACAGCAATTTGACGAACTCTTCGAGATCGAGCGCCGCCTTTATGCTAAGTTCTTATCAATAGACCTGGGATTCATCGCTTAGAAAATTGATCTCGCAATTTAAGTCAGGCGGCCTTATAAATTCGAGCTGTAGTCAAAATGAGCGCAGACACTCACGGCGGGTGTTGATCATATCTGGACTACAGAGGAACTACGAAGGGTTTGCGTGAACTCATTTGTATTTAGTTTGATGAAACGAATACAGCTATAGAATGCTAGAAGAGGAACTTAAAGGCAGCACCCACGCTAAAAACGCCTTTTGCGTTATCGTAAAAATTCGAGTAATGCTCCTGTAAATAAGTGATATTGCGACAAAGATGCGCATAGAACTCGTTCGGTTCTGAAAAAAAACGCTTCCGGAAGGTTGCGGTCAGCTGTTCCAGTTTTTCGGACGAGATTCAGCGGGTCCCGGACGAGATAGTTTGAGTTACCGAATCGTGGGGGGGACTCATTGTTGCGCAGTCTGTGCAATCCTCTAAATTCAGCAAGAAAGCTGGCAAAAAAATAGCTTAACGGAGTTTTCGAGGGTAGTTTGCTTCTGTATAGATAGTTAATGCGTGTAATGTGCGAAAGAAAAGCACTTTCTCGCGGTTTTTCCAGACGACTTGGCAACCAAGTGTACTCGTCCGAAGCTCGCCTAATCTCGTCCGAAAAAAAAACTAGAACAGTTGATCACGACCTTCCGTAAGCATTTTCTAGCACAGGATGGGTCTCTGTATGCTTTCTTTTCGCACTTCCGCTCACTCGCGGGACCATCAATGAGGATTTGACGAAAACGCAAAAAAAATGTTCTTAACGTGGGTGCTGGCTTTAAGGCGCGAGTAATACTACACCATATTTACTGTTCTCGCTATGAAAGTACGGGAGAAAAGGTTCTGGCTCATTTCAAACCAACGCAAAAAACCAGTCGAAGTACACACTATCAAGGAAACGCCGTATAAAAACGGCTAGTAAGACTCGGTCAGGAAAACTCGTGAACTTGGCGATAACGAAGGAGACCAGTATTAGCCGCGCTAGAAAAGCCCAGTATGTGAAGGAGTTGTTTCTTGCTCATTCAGAGTTATAAGCTTCACCAAAATAAAGTATTTCTCACAGAGAAGCGAATTTGAGCTACATATAAACCTTTTGTACGCGATTATCCTACCTTTCTTCCAAATTTATCAGTAGGAGGGGTTAGTAAAAGCACTGTCTTCTTCGATAGTTTTAAAGTGAAACATGACAATATTCTGAAGTCGTAGCTCTGCCTAAACACAGTTAGTTGGTGTCTTTACACTTTCGTGGTTTCCTAAGGAGTTAGTGTAAAATGGTTCTAGTCCCGTTCTTTGTCGTTCTACCCATTTCCCAAGGTTTTCTGAACGAAAAAGAAACTATTAGATCACGCTGAGAAACGGAATACGTCATATGCTCCCTTTTTGCTAACGAAAATTCACTAAACACTTCACTGGATGTTTGTTCATTTTTGATTGGCACCTGACGGAAATTGGTTTCTGCAAATCGTTTCAAAAATTTCTAAATGCAGGGAACAGCATAGGTGACGCGTTCACTAGCATTCAGCAAGAACGCAATTGTCCAAGCATTTGATGCTGAACGAAAGCCTTCTTACGTAACATCTCATCTACTCTGCACGAATTGCTTATACAAGGCAAGCTCAGTTTGAACTAGTCTAAGTATAAAGACTAAGGAAACTCTGGCAAATTTGCATAGTACTAGCATTACGGTCAGTTAATTAGTTTACTGACTCGATCTTGACTCGAACTGACTTACAGGAAACCTCAGCATTCGAAATTTTGAGCAATTAAAAAACTATATACCGAATAGCAAGATGAGAATGTCGAAATATGAGGAGCATTTCTAGAATTATTCAGTGCGGTCAGCACTTTTGTTCAGCAACTATCAAGTCGTTTATACTGCGAGAGAAATAACCAATTCATGTTTAAAAACATGGTGATTTAGTCGAACAAAACAAAATGTCCTGCTCAGAAAGTATCGAATTACCCGCCTTCATATGCCAGGAATTACATGGAAGCAAGAGCGCTGAGGATCATTAAATTCCCATGGGGGCTTGTTTCCAGATTCAAAAACTTTGTTGTTAAGATTATTCGAAATTTCGTGTTCTACGAGCTCTGGAATTGTATCGGAGTGATGTAGCAAAACTCCACAGTGGACCACGAATTAGCAGATTTTTTAGCACTGTTCCGCCTTCAGCGATCCAAAAAAACAAAAACTCCGTTTTTCATAGAAACTTCTAAATGGGTTACTTGAGCTGGTAAAAGCCCTTTAGATTACAATCATTTCACCCTGGGGTTATAGCAGAGCTCATTCGAGGGGTAAGAACCTCAGATCTTCCTTAACTGGTATACTAGGGCTACTCCACCTGATAATTACGAATATTGTATTGACTTTGCATGAAAGAATCTTACTGTAGAATTGCGGTAGTGTACGGCAGCCATTTCAGTATCGATCCATCATAACTCTATAGCGAGACGTTGTTGTGGAAACCAGTAAGATATCTGACATCAGCACGTCGAACAGTGATGTACGTGATTACGAGATTTGCGTTTTACGATTTGCGACTTACGACTTACGACCATTTCTTTACGATCTACGAATTTCGTGGAAGCTACTAAGTTACCAAAATCCCGTTAAAATTCTTTAATCTTCCAACCAAAGAAATAAGTATTAAGCGATCTGAACACTCCATCACAAAATTTCAATTTTTTTCTCACTTCTGATATTTTAAGTATCGCAATATTGACTGCCTTGCTACAGAATACATTAGTGCACCGCTACTTCCGCTGAAACTGAGAGTTTTCCTACTGGCGCATTTATCACTACTCATAATAACACGCCTAGGATGTCACTGCGAAGTTGGATGGCTTATTTTGGTTCATTAGTTCGGGAAGAGGTGCACTACAAAGTCTTGCATGAGCGGCAGCGGTAGTTCCTTGTGTTATGGTTTACGATTTACGATTTACGAACTTATTATTACGATTTACTTGCGGTTTACGAGTTACGATGATTTTTTACGATTTACGACTTACGAGTTTCGTAAATAAAATTTTTTACTACAGGCATCACTTATATACAGGGTGCGGCATAAATACGGTAACAAGATGAAAGCTGCGCAGACACGTAATTAAAGCGTTGAGCTTACAACAAACATACAGATTTTATTCTTCGACGCAAATTGAACAAGAAGAAAATAGCGATATTCGGAAAGATCTTGAAAGGTGTTGATACAGGCGCGGAATAGCTTGGGAAAAAATTGGCCGTGGCGATCAAATGGATTTTTCGGATTCATCACAGGCCTTCTGCAGCACCTCCTTCAAAGGATTCATGCTGCAATGGGGTTTGTCGCACTTCTTCGACCCCCACAAAGCTCCATACGGAGTATCTGAGAGGATTAAGGTCTGGAGATATCATGGTTGAAATCGCTGAATTTCGGGAAATTCTGCTAAAATCGCGACTACACGGCGTTATTTGTGGGCTGAAGCTCAAGAAACAGGCTTGATTCGTCCAGAACGGTGGTCGTAGCTTCTAAGCTCAACGGGCCTCTTGACGGTAACAGAAGCGATCTTTCTGAATATGTTTGGACGTCGAAAAATGTTGAAAATTTTGATCGTGTGGAAACCTTCATGATGAAACTAGGTGACGGAAATGTGGCAGACCGACGGCTACATTATCTTAAAAATCATAGCTATTTTCATGCATAATGTGAGCAAATATCATCAGTTAACAAACTAAAATGAGAAGTGCCAAAAAGAATGAAAGATACTTCCAGGAAATAAGAAACACCTCGCCCTTGGCTTGTTATCGTATTTCTGCCCCACCCTGTAGAATAACCCTGCTAGGTATATAGCTTTGGGGCATTCCAAAAACTTCACTACTTGGGTGTGCTTTGCTGTAACCCTAACTTAAAGCGCCTTCAAAATAAAACTGCTGTATAACCCATCTTGGCAAAACTTCGATTAAAAAAACAATATTTTCGAATCTACACATGCCAAAAGTAGAGTAGCATTTACTTTCTTTTCAGAACTCTTAGGAAGAGGGAAAAATTGAAAAAAAAACAAGACTACAAGTGAAAAAATGAAGATCTCAACATTGCAAGCACGGTAAGATCCACGAAAGGAACATTTCTAATGCATGCAGATAATAATAGTAATGATGTCCTGCTGTAATATGTTGTAGAAGCAACCTTTTCGCAAAAAGCTTTTTACTGGTTCGAGCACAAGATTACTCTAATCTTTAAGGAGCACCGCAATCTGCAATTACGCAGTAGAAGAACAAATGATGGCATGCATTTACGTCCTCTCCCCTGACGTGACAATTGTCTCCTAAGCATTTATGCACAGAGCACTTTTTCATATCATTCGATTATCAAACATCTAGAAAGCAGTTCTCACCTCTGCTAGAGTTCTTCAACGAGTCGCAGTCGTTCGAGTTCGCGGCGATTATCGGGAAGATCGCGGCCACATCCCAGAGCACACTGACAGAAATCCAGAAGAGGACCAGCATTTCGATGAGGTACTAACCGTGGCAGTAGAATTTTCAGCGGAAGTGTTGAAGTTGTGGAGAAACACGCCGCTGTCGCCTTCTCATAGTGTCGCCTAGACAACGCCAGCATCGATTCATTGTCATAGTTGTCTTTGCAATGCGATACACTCGGGTTTCCCATTAACAGCAGAGGTGGAAAACAGGTTGCCACTAATGAGTAATCTGTCTGGTCCGGTGGGCAGGCAGACGCAAAACTACAAATTTGCTTTCGAGACATACAAAAATAAACTTGTGTTAGGAAAAACACATCACACATGCAAGACTGGAATTTGCAGCACATAATAACAAGAAAGAAGACAGAGGATAAGTTGCTTTTTGCACGTAGGGCTTTTCCAAAATGTGTGGAATTATGCTGCTCAAATATTATTCCTTTTCGTCACTTCCCATTCAAAAAAATTGTCATCCTTTGTTTCATTTTTTGTACTCCTAGATATAAAAGAGTTTCTTCTCCCTTAGCCTTTTTGAACTTTACATAGACGTACATTACTAACTTCTTGAACTAGCTAAAGTTCTACTTTTGCTTAGTAAGCCTCACTGAAGCCTCACTTGTTTGTTTTTTAATGAACATCAAGCAACTTTATAATAATCAATAAAAACGCTCAGCTTAAAGATTCTACCATCTATCTGCCACAGATTATATGAGCGTCTGATGTTGGGTCTTCCGCTACGCGGCCGCCGCGCTCCTCGAAGCGTAACCTTTGAAACGAAGAAAGGGCTAGTTTTTTTGCCCTTTCCTGATGTTTTCTCTTAATTTTAAGAAAACATCTGAAAAGAGTGAAAAACTCACGTTTTCGTTGTTTTAACGGCCAAACAAGGCGCGCTTCGGCCGCTTCCGAAGCTTCCAGCATCAGACCACGCATAGATGATACCGTCAATTCTCCCAGACAGTGCCTCGTTCAGCGCGGTTTCGTGCAATTACGTACCAGCTGCGGCACGGTGCGAAGCAACTCGCTGTGCCGCAGCTGGTACCTGATTGCAGTTAATCTTCTCTGAACTAGGCTTCCCTCAGGAGGGCGGGGGCCAAAGAAGAATCGGCTGAAAATTTTTAAAATATTCTTTAAAATTTTTAAAAATAAATGTCTGTATTCAAGTTAGTAATAACAAGCGTTTCCAAAAACTGACACCTTTTCAACTTTTCGTCTCGCATGCAGATCACTTTCAAAAATTCTTGAACCCATTCTTGGAGGGGGAGCTCGGATCGCTCTGATATGTGTGTGAAAATATTGGGAAACACTGGACTGGTGCATAAATTCTTTAGATTTCGACAATTTATTCTTTATGCTGGGTATAAAGTGAGTCTACGAATTCATCTCGAGTCTTAATATTATAGTTGCTGTTTGCGATGAACCTATCGTTAGCACAGAGCATCTCTTGTTTTTGAAAGGCGCTCTTGGGAGAGAACCCATTTGGATCCCCTTTTACATGTACGTGTATGGTCGCTAGTTTTTTTTCTTCACTTAGCTACACATATCTCTGTTTAAATGCTAGCATTGGCTAAATAAACATTAAGCATTAAACAGAGCCCTGCTGCAGATGCACAACGTCTAGTAGGGCTTATATTTATCAGGTAATTGAATAGGTATAAATATGCTGGAACGATAACAGAAGAAGCTAGCATCATTCGATAGATGCCGGCCTAGCTAGGAATGCCGTTTAGTGCGAAGACGTGAGCTTTTGTGATTATGTTTCTAAATTACCAAAAAAAATAGAAGTATTCATAGGAGAAGCATATTTGGATACTCAATTTTTGGAGTTTTCGAAACAAGTGAAAAAGGTACAAATAGTGAGAAACTGGTCACACACACAGTGAGCTTATGTTGGGCACTGCTTTAGACTTGACAAGAAGGTCAAGGTCTAAATATCATTTTTAGCTTCGATAATCCATCTCTTTTCAAGCATCAGTTAAACTTCCCCCCCCCCCCGCCTCCCCTTTCCAAACATTGTAGTTCATGCGCTTGCAAACTAACAAAGAATAATAAAGAATATTCTTCATAGATGGCATGCAGCTCTTTTTGCGGAAAAAGTGCCAAAAGGTTTTAAATATTTAGCTATGAGAGCAGATTCAAGCAGATCGATTTCTTTCTTTCTTTATTCGGTCGTCTCACAGGTAAGCGCAACCTAGAAGGGTAAAGGTTTCAACAGGACGGCAAAGCCTTTTAAACCAACGAACTGGGGCCGCGAGATGTCTGGGTCCACCGGTTATTATGCAGTAATACTAACATTTTTGTCTCGCAGCTTGCTTGCCATTTACTGTCATGAACTTACCAAAATATCGAGCAACTTTTTAAGCTTACGAAGGAAGCTAAAAATCGAGGAAAATATATGCTTTTAGAAAAAAATCGTACGAGTTTTTTTTCTATTACATATTTCAGATTAAAAGAATTCCACAACGAGAGATAAAAAGCTTTCCTGAAAAACTGAGAAATGCAAAGAAAGAATCAGGAAAACGGAGATTTACAGGCATCCATGTAGTTTTTCCGCACATGTTGCAGAGAAATAATAGTTGAAAGCAGCTTCTAAAAAGTTTCAGACTTTCAACAGGGTTGCTCATTTGAAAAGTGGACGTAGTTCCTTCGCTGATTGGTTTTTGCAAGTTTTCGCACTTTATGCAGCGAGCTCAGCATTGCACGCTTGCATTCTATAGCACTTTCCAGGGAATCACTGTGAATGGATGGAGTGGAGAAAATTAAAAAAAACGTTGGAGGAAGCCTATAGCCACCTTGTTCTATTCAAAGTTGGAGCAAGAATACGACGACTGGCGATTAAACAGAGTTGGTATAGGGTGCTAAAACTAGAAACTTCCAGTTTCTTTTGCTTTGAAATAAGAATAACAGAACGACCGCTAAGGCGCCCCGATCACTATGTGTGGTATTCGTGGACTCATAACAACAATTCTTTCAAATTGCAAACTGAAAAGGCAGTTTTCATAAATTAAAGCCGTCAACAGCCGTTATGTAACTAGATCTCTATACAAATTTCATGGATTTCTCGGAAT
>KN549242.1:7923-18425 GCA_000797555.1 Oesophagostomum dentatum | reverse complement strand
GCCGAATATACGGGAAATTTGAGAACACAAGGTAGACATGTTGAACCATGTTCGTTGAGAATCCTCAGTTATCTGCGCAGAAATGAAGAGAGGCGAGACACTCAGACCGCTGTATATGTTCTCACAAGTCCAAACGAAGCATAACCTGTCTAACTGAAATCGAAGGCTAGGCGTTTTGAGCACTGAATTGGTTTGGGTACTAAGCTGAGAGATTCTGCCTGGACGCTGCCTTTAAGTCTTCCAGGAGGGCGCTCTGTCGCTGTCAACATGTTCATCATATCAGTTGATCAGCAGTTCCCACTAACTGAAATAACGCATAATATGGCAGACCTACAAATGAAAAATGTCTTATGAAGCTATTTTATTTCTGCTCTGCTGTATGACGACACCTTTTATTTGCCTGACGTTTCGGCTACTAAAGCCCCTGTCAGAGTGGGCGAGCTCGCGCTCGGCGGCAACAGGGGGGGGGGTGGCAGTGACTTGCCGCTGAGCGAATTCCACCATCCGCGGCGTTTGCCGCCAGCGACAGAAATGCTCCCGACCATTCCTTGCCGCAGCTCGCTGACTCACCCACTCTGAAAGATCGCCCTTGCGAGTTTTGCCGCGACGAGCTCGCGCTGCTTAGCAGTTCCGTATCCTTTAACACTGCGAGCTCGCCGAGCTCGCGCACTCTATATGCGGCTTAAACCGTCTTCAGAGGTCTAAAAGTAAGCCATTTCACTTGTATTAACGATCTATGTGATCAACCCTCCCCCATATAACGTATTCGATTCATCTGGGCTAGGTATGACCGGGATTCCAGACGATAGATGGACCCACCGAGGTGTCTTACCGAAATGCGAATTTGGAAAGCCGCAGCTGGCGAGTGTCTGCATAAATGGTAAAAGGCTAGACAGTCCGGGAGAACTTGTATAAGTAGTGGTAGACTATAGCTCGCGTGGTAGTAAGAATCTCGTATGAAGGAGAAACAGCTTTGCGACAGGGAGGGAGTGCTCCGACCATCGATGATACCCCTCACTCTATCAGTTCTCTGAGCTGCAATAAAATCTAAACATCATCATAGTTGTGTCTGTTTTTATTAACCGTTATTTCATCGCAAGTGTGAACATCGGAGAAGACATTGTTTCCAAATATTAAATGCAGAAACGGTACGCTACAGGAACTTGCTCCCCTATTTACAGTTCTAATCTTCATTTCTTCATTAGACTTGACTGAGCTGTCACAGCGGGATAAAGAAACGTCATTGAACATCAGCCACTCGTTTCTTTTTAGTGATGCTAAATGCTCTTAAATGGATAATCATAACTCTTTTAGCTCCGGCTGCTGATGATAAATTTACAACAGAATGTTTCTTTCTTACGATGCAGTGCCAAAACATTTGCCTACAACCAGGAGTGAACCGCTTAAGAAGTTTGAGACGGCACATTGCAGATATTAGAGATCAGATTCGAGTGAGTTCCGAATTTTCAATCCATAATTTCCTGTTTTGGGTGCGAGTCCGAATCATATTTCTAGGAGGAACCAATTCCGCCCCTATCGGCTCCCCATTCGTCGACCGCGGGCGTGCGGCCAATGGGGAGCCGATAGCGGCAGACCTGACCTCTCCCAGAAATGCGTTCGGACTTGCAGCGCCTGTTTTCATTTGCAGTAAGAGAACGATCACACGGACATAGAAACTACGAACACATTTCAGGAACTGCAAGAGCAGTTAACTCGTGTTCCAGATGGTATGTTTGCCGAACACGAGAAAAACCGGATAAACCAGAAAATTAAACATAGAGCTGAGCAGAAGTTGGTACGTGCCCGAAATTGCTCGGACAAAGTTCAATAATATCTTTGCCCAATTTCAGTCGTTTACTCACACAGCTATGTGCTACGAGTGCATGCTAGCCGATCCATCATTTATAAGCTTGGCTCTGGATTTTTCTAGCAAACAGCTTCAGTTGTTACTGAACGCAATCACGCCGAATTTGTGAGAACTTTAGTTTTTTTTTTTTGAGTCTGCCTTCAATGTGAAAAGTTTAGCCGTTACGAAAGCGAGCTGCCAGCTGCTGCACCAACGCTTTTTGCCGCATATCCGGAGTTATATTTGGACGATGTACTCGACTTGGTTACGTTTGCACTGAAGTGAGTTAAATTTTCGACGTTTTCGCTGAAGTTGATAACGAGTACAGCCCTGGACCAGTGGTGAGCATGAGCTGGAAAATGGATGAAGAGCTGTTAAACTCCTCAAAAAATCCGTTCAGGTTCCGCCAGGTCTAGAAATATGTACCGAAAAGAGCTTAAATGAGTTTTTTTTTTGCTGTATGTTCCTCTGTACTCTTTACATTTCTCTACCGTCACGAAAATTTGCTTAATTCTTTTGCGTGCAATGCAGCTTTGTCATGTAATGATAAACTCAAGGGCAAACTGCTACTAGTAGGTAGAACAAAATGCTGCTTAATTCATTATTTGGTTACTGAGTCCACCAGGAGTTTATTTATTTAGCAACGGTGTGAGTCATTTATTTAGCAACGGTGTGAGTCTTGCTCGAGATTACTCGACTGTAGTTGCGCTCTGTCATGTGGTACTATGAAGTAAAGGTCATTTTTATTGCAGAGCAACAGGCTCCTGCATAGCGCGAAATCGTAGTATAACTCGTTCCCAGGCTGCTGATGTTTTTTTTTGCTTTAGAGGGTTCTTTCAGTGCAGTCAGTGTGAATTTCCAAGTGCTTAGTAATTTTCCCGCGCAAAATAATATCCTGAAACATTTAGCCATTCAATGACAGAAGTGTAGCCTGCGTAATTCTTCTGCTGAACGAGTTTACTGTTGTACAGAAGGTATCTCGCTACCGCGCGCCACATTCTGTGTGTCAATAATTAATACGGAATCTGCACTTGCACATGGACGAAGTTGGTGTTTACTGTCTGCAAGTACGGGGGCCGCGCAAATTAATTAACGCGGAGAAGGGCTGCTGTAACGCGCGGTAAGAGATTCCTTCTATATAAAAGTATTTTGCTCCCTCCAGTGAGCTGTTTTGCGAAGTGCTGGGAAGAGCTAGTTTCAACGGCGTACCTCTTATCTAATGACGCCCGATCGATTTATATGCGAAGCCGTTCATTTGCAGGCAAACCGCCCCTCTTCTTGTAGGACGAAACAACGACTGGCCGAATCATTTGCTGGTGTTCATATGCTGCACACACTACTTCAACAATCCCTTCCTTGCAGCCAAGGTATTTTTTGTAACAGACAAAATATTACTGTAACTTATACAAACAAGACTGGCTGTAATTTCCTGTTCTTTTTAAGTATGCAGGAAATTTAATCTTTTAGGTTGTGGAAGTGGTGATGATGCTCACACCTGCAGTTATGCCGGCAGCGCAGAACCTTTGGTATCAAGTGATCAACAGTCCAATGGCTATGGAGAAGCTGTTTCCTAGTCTTGTCAAGGTCGGTTATGAGAGTTGTCGGTATTGTATGGAAACATTCTACTTCAATTCTTTTCGTCTGAATATTATCTGTCCTCACCGTCATTGCATTAATGTTTTTCGAACTAGTACAGTTCGAGAATGGTTGAACTTTCTTCAAAGCCGCAGGTCTTTTTGAAGAAAATTTTTGCCTATTTTATTGTTTTTTATTCAATAACTTTATTACAGTCCTCTTTTCCTCCTCATCAGTACTTCTCGTTCTTCTAAGAAGTCAGAAATACATGCTAATGAGTGGATTTTCAGTTTTACTCTGATGCTGAGGCAGGAACGGATTTCTACGAGAAGTTTAGCATCAGGCGTAATATCCAAGTGATATTCCAGTGCCTGTGGAATGAGACCTACTACAGATCTATCATGATTCAATTGGCTAGGTAGATCTTAGCTTACGCCCTAACGAAGTATTAGCTCTTGGATAAAATATATCAGTGTTTTCCAGAGCCTGTGGTCCTGAGTTCATCCGTTTTATAAACATGGTTATCAACGACGCGACCTTCCTTCTGGACGAGAGTTTAGCAGCTTTGAAGAAAATCCATGATGTGGAGCATCTGATGGCAAACAAAGAGGAATGGGCAGCACTCGGAAGAGAAGAGCAGCAGCAAAAAGAGGGTATTCTGGAAGATGCCAAGAGACAGGTTCCTAGTCATCTCATTGTTTTCTTTCTTTCCTTCTTTCAGGCAATCTTGTTTGTAGGTCAGGTCATGGTTGATCTACGCAAAAGATACCCTGGAATTGCTTGGATATCTGACTAGGGATGCGCCGCAACCGTTTGCGCAAGATGTACTTGGCGATAGATTAGCTTCCATGCTCAATCACAATATAGCTCAGCTTTGTGGCAGAAAGTGTATGGAGTTAAAGGTAGTACCGTTTAAGCCTCATTTTATATGTGAACTAGTAAAATACAAGGTTTCCTATGCTCGTAAAAGTAATTGGGCTTTCATTTTCCATTATTCCTTGACCATGTGCCTTTCACATGCAGTATATTCCTAGGACAAAATGATGTCGTTTTTTTTTCGTAACGCCGTGCGCACGTCTCACATTAATCTCGGTTCAGGTACGCGATGCTGCAGAACGTTTCCAGTGGGAGCCACGTAAGCTTGTCGGTCAAGTGGTAGATGTGTACCTGAATCTTGCAGCATTTTCCGACACCTTTGCGGAATTCATTGCTCATGATGAGGTCAGTGAAACACCGAGAAATTTAAGAACTGGTTCGAGAGGTCTTTTGTGGCGATTAGTTTTAGATGTGCCTTGTGTCTCTCGTGTAATAGAGTGCTTGATCTTTCTCGGAAATTCATTGTTTAAGCTTCTTATCAAATGGTCTGAGTCCCAGCTACACTTTTTCTTAGGGGCTGTCAACTGCTTTTTTCTTTATTGTTGCGATGATTCTAGACGGTTTGATTGTGTCATCGGTTGACGTCTCATCTTTTGCTTTGGCTCTTTTTTGCCTTACTCATTGCGTTTGCCTTTCTTTCAGTGGGGCAGCAGACATGTTCTCTATCATTCTATGCGTTGTTTTAAACTAAAAAAGAGACGGACGTAAACTGGAGGCTATTTTTGTTGATACTCATGATTTTGCATTTCAACTTTTGCATTTAACTTTATACTTAGGAGCGGATTCCGTGCAACCATCTAAATGGTCAGTGTTTTAGAGATCATACACACCTCAAATGATGAACGATGTAATCCGACGTCTTGTTAGCAACAACATTGTGCCTATTAGCCAAATCGAAAGGTAGTACGCCATCTCATCTAAAGTCTTCCAGAAAACCCAAACATTTTAAGGTTCCGCGCTCTTGCGGAAAAAGTGGAAACGCTTTACAATAACAAGGCAGCAGAAGAAATGGAGTTGGAAGATGCACCTGAAGAATTCAAAGGTGAGCTAGATATAGATATTTGGTGAGCTTACTTTGGTATTCTGTTCACGTCTCGTCATACTCACTTGTTTTAGATCCTGTTATGGACACATTGATGGAGGATCCCGTGCGACTGCCTTCTGGACATATCATGGACCGAAAACATATCATGCGGCATTTGCTCAGTAGCCAAACGAATCCGTTTAACCGTTTACCGCTAACCGAAGATGAACTAGAGCCAGGTTGGTCAAGCGAGGTTTCTTACTGCATAAACGTTACTTAGAATTGATGACGATTGCCATGTGCTTGCAGCTATCTGGAAAATCATACACATATCGGGAATATTATAATATTCTTATTGGTAAAGAAAGGTACAGAAAAATAGCATGTACATTGAAGGAACCCGTTTTGTGCCAAATTCATGTGCGAAACATGGTCCATTAACTTTCTACAAAGTAAATGGGTGTTCATCTTGCTTATATATCAATATTTTGGTTGTGATGATTAGTGGCTCGCAACCGCACGTACTGGGTTATATATTGGTCAGTCAATAAAGCTTGCTTGTAATGCAGGAATGAAATAAGAAATGTCGCAGGGCAGGATTACCACAAGCAATAAAATGTTTGGTTTTCATCTCTCTTTTTTTGCATATAGAATCACTGCTGTGTTTATTGTTAGGTTGGAATTATTTGCTACCTGCCTATAGGTGAAATACTCGGAAGTTTGACTCGTCGGAAGGTGATGCGTGCAGTGCAGCTCCTGAAATGTTTTCTGGTGAAAAAGAAGCCGACCTGTCGAATAGGGCGGGAAAGGGGTGATAGGTCCTCCTCATAATTTGGGTGATAGATCATAGGTCCCAGAGTTCCTGGCTCCGACCTTTTCACCTATGGGTCGCCCCATACTCCGCCAGTATCGAGGCTATCGCCGCGACGCCTCCAAACTGAACGGCGGAAGACGCGGGTCGCGCGATCCGCGGGTCGAGATCGATAGGTACTTATTGCGTTCTTCGTCGCCACTTTCGCCAGTTGGTTTTCTTGCACTGGCGGAGTATGGGGCGACCCTATGTACCCGCTTATGTTTGGGCCATATTTCTGTGATGCCGTTTTATACCATGTTTAATTTCAACGTTATTATAACCGTCGCTTGTGTAAAATATCATACGAATAGAGTGTTCATGATTTTCAACTTCATCTTCATGAGCAGAGTGGCGGGGTAACATTAATGGACACCAGATGGAACATCTCAACCTTGGACACTGTTGGCAGTTTCGGCGCTGAATATTCATGAATATAAAATCTGCTATTTACAAGTTTTTTGGAGAAGTAAAGTTTGAATTCTTAGGGGGATGGATTACAAAAACCTTTTTTGTAGGGAACGTTATAGTTGCAGGAATGGGTCACCAGCTTTTGATGTGTCATACCCCCTATTTTGCAGGAGTGGCGCATTAGCTTTTGGTACGACTCAGCCAACCTCCCATCCTGCAATAAAACATGTTTGACAAAGAGAACGTCGGAGAAAAATGTACTTATGTCGGCTCCAAAAACATTCAACAGCGTAGAAGTAGTCGGGGTTTTGGTAAACTCCACTTTTCTTTGTTTGCAGCAATATCCCCATTTTCACTCGATGTTGCTCTGAGTATCTATCACATATCTATATTCACGCGACCATTAACCTTCTCATCGAGCATATCGTGCTCTGTCGGTGACAGAAGCATATCTAGGAATGTTTCAATTTTTTTATTATTTGCATATGAAGTAACCCTATTTCTTTTTATTTTTCTAGAGTTAGGATTTAAAATGCTCGATTTCACATCCTTACATCGTTTTCAGTTTCTGTCAAGTATGATAAACACAATATCATGTTCTCTCCGTTTCTCAGTTCCGGCGAATTTCCTGCCACTTTTGTTATTTTCAAAAATAGTGACTCTAGCGTGGATCGAACTTTGAATCTCATAACTCCACTAACCCATAACATCATGGATTTTTGGACTATTTCAGCAGTTAGCAGTTCACATACTCGCATGAATTTTTGTTTTAATATTTCTTATGTGTATTTGCTGCAAAAACTTCACCAATTTATGTTATGCCCATAACTGAGGTTATTCGAGAGGTTAGATGGTAAGGTATTTTTGGTGATTATCTGAGAGGGAGGAGGTGTCGACATGGAGGGTCATCTGATACATCGACATTGCTTATGGTGCATAAAACTCTACTGTCTTGTATCTTTGTCGAAAAATAACGAAGTGGCTCTATCGTGGCGAGGCGGAATATTAAAATGCAGTGTAAGACTATGGCTTTTTACGTGTCGCGCTAGCGCGAAAGTGCATGTGTTTGCTCGGCGCGTATTGATCGTTTTCGTTTCAGTTCCCGAGCTGCGGCAGCGTATTCGAAGCTGGGTGAAGGAAAAGCTGGGCAAGTGAAGTATCGTCTCCTTTTTTCATCTGCTCCTGTATTTCTCCTATTTTTCAACACTACATACTGCTCTACAATCCCACCCTTGTGTATATTTCCCGTTTTGCCTCTCAAAAGTGAATGATGCTCGGACTTTAGCGGACAAATACGCTTCTTCTTCAGAATTTGTCAGAGAACAGCACATTTCTGCTGTCTGAACGTCTTTTACACTTTCTACCTTTATACACTCCTGCCTGTTAGAATAGCGTTTTTTCGTCCTTGGCCAGTCAGCCTTCTCTTCTTTTGAACTGCTTTCTTTTTTCCCTTCGATATTTCTACCGAGAACAAAAGCATCGAAACTGTGTACAAAACTAGGGTTACGACTATGCGGCTATAAGAGAAATGTTTGGGTCAGTAGGCGTGTCAGTGGGGAACGTGGCTTGTATCACTGGGGATTTTGGTTCAAGGGATATAGTTGGCTGCCTTTTTGTTTTCCTTTTATCTACAGTGTTGGTAACGTCTGGTTAAAAGGCGTTAATTCAAATTTGTCTTATCCTTTTTTATTTCGAAATGATTCTAAGCGCCTTTGACTGTGAAAGAACGCCAGGTCATCAAAGCCACGTACCTCGTGCAGTATAACATGTTAATGCTTGCACTACATTTAATCTGTGGCATTTTTAGATGTGCATATGCTAGTCTATTCAATTCGCTTGTACAATGTTCAAAGTAGCTGGCAAAACGCATTCAAATATATAATCAGAACAGTACATAATTGTATTTATTTTCTACTTGTATTGTATAAATCTTCCTTATAGTTCCTCTGTAGTTTTTTTTCGCATCGTTAGCGTCGATCATACCTGATTTAGATTAGATGAATGAATAGACTATTGTTAACGTTGCGCTCTTGGAGAATCCGTAAAGAGCGTCCCATTATAGCAGAGTTATTTCTGTTTATTAAGAGCAGATCTTGGGCCCAAGTCGCTTCAAGGATGTCGCTGCTTGTCAAGTCGTTCAAGGTGGGTTATTGATTTGCTGTTCACATAAAGCATGTGTAGTTAAGTGGAATTTTTATAGGCTCCAGCGCCTGTCCTCACGGCTGCTATTATTGCTTCCCAACGCCGATTGGCTAGTAATGGAGAAGTAACGTTCCACACAAAGGTTAATTCTATTCCGTCTTTTGTGCTTTCATTTTCCAGTTTTAGAAGAGGTTCGGTATAGTTACGTTACCTCTACTAGTGCCTTTATTGATCGCTTGTTTTTCCTTTGCGACGGTACGGAGCACACGAAGCGCATGATTAGTTGCGGCGGGCCGCAATGCGGCATCCTTTCCCATTGGCATGGTCTAGTGAAAAAGGAGGGATATCCATTTATCGATATCTGAGCATGCTTCGTGACGCTGACGCATTGAATAGCACTTTTTGCATCTGCAGAAAAAATGCTCCTATAAAAAATGTAATGGATTATCTACCCATCGTGTCATCATAGGTTTTGAAAAAAATCTATGTACTTTTTATACTTGATTACTTTTTTAGGGCTACAAACTGCACCATCTTGACCAGGGTCCAAACGAGACTGTAACGCTGAACCGTAACGATGCTCTCGAATACTACAGAAAGATGCAGGTGATTTCGAAACTAAGCTATAATTTTATCTCCACATTGTTTGTTAATAAGCTGTCATTTATTTTGGTTTAGACGATCCGTCGTATGGAATCTGCTGCCGGTAATCTGTACAAGGAGAAGAAGATCCGTGGATTCTGCCATCTTTATTCTGGACAGGTATGATATTCTGTTATTGAACTCCTCATGAGTCGTCCTCGATTTTACATTCCTCGGAGTTAGTAAAGAGAGTTTTTTTTTGGCTGGCTTTAACTGCACAGTTAGGCTGCCGCTATGATGGACTTTGCCGAACTCTAGCAGGGTGATGTAAGCTCCGGATTCTTACGCATGTAATTCATAGTCGTATGTGTCGACGATAACTGCTGCTAGACTTCGACAAAATGCACTTTAGGCGGCAGCCTAAGCATCTTCTCTAGTCAAGCACAATTACGCAAAATGAGCGCGCTGGAACGCACAAAATAGCTTGACGTCCAAAGTTGGGGAAGTCAATGCCCTGCATCGCACACACCTGTCTTGTGCAATTGCTTCTGTCTAAGCGAGATTATACGTCGAGTTTGCTTTAAATTTTGTAGCTGACTCCAAATCGGAGTGATGAATTTTTCTTCAAAGCACCACTTAATTTACTCGCATTATTCAATTGTAAAAGTTTGAATGAAGATGAAATATATGTTGTAGGAAGCCTGTGCTGTGGGCGCACGCTCAGCCCTGACCGAAGGTGATGCAGTTATTACTGCATATCGTTGCCACGGCTGGACCTACCTTCAGGGAGCTACAGTCGCTGAAGTACTTTCCGAACTTACCGGTTCGTTTTATCGAGTTAGACCCCTTTCGCAGAAGCTGTTCATAAAGGATTAGAGGGCCATTAATCGCCAAAAAGATCGTATCTGTATTCAGTGAGAAGCACCAACATCGATCTAGATCTGGTATAGCGCAAGCTTGAGGAGTTTGTGTATGCGGCTTGTCATCGGGATGTAGAATCAAGATTAGACTTAGGAACAATTGGCGTAGATTTATATCTTAGCGACATTGACGGGCGAAGATATATTATGTGTTTAGCTAGTTCGAAAAGATGCATAGTTGAAGTGATTTGTAGTAGAACAGCTAACACAGCACCTAACCGCATAACTGCTAATCCTTAACTGGTTTGGCGTAAAGTCCGGAAGGCAGTGCATAAA
>KN549241.1:227290-237457 GCA_000797555.1 Oesophagostomum dentatum | reverse complement strand
AACTTCCTAAAACTTCTGGAAGATTCGCAGTTGTAAAAGCACTTATGTGTCTTTGAATGCCTTTGCGATAGTGTCGTAATGGAATGATAGACTAGTCGGTTGCAAAGAAACTCGTAGAAAAGCTTTTATAAAGAAATCTTACAAAATGAAACAAAGGCCAGGTAAGGAAAAAAAGCAAAATTCACAAGGGATAAAAATGTCTTAACTGAGCTAAGATCCCTTCCAATAAACGCACAACTTTTTAAACAAAGGACAATCCTTTTTCTCTGAGAACCTAACGAACTAACATTTTAGGAAATATTGTACTAGATAACTGTTGAGAAATGCTGTTTTCATGTTGATCTGCTTCTTGTCTTTTGATTTCTTCTTTAGCTTATATGAGTGCAAAGATTATAGCTTGGTCTCTTCATATTACTGTGATTCGTTTTGATTCTTACCTACGTCTGAAGGTCGAATGCGGTTCAACGTTGAACCACCCTGTAGCGAAAGGGTTAAACTGCAAAAAGCAAGGTCTCCAAGGAAAGCAATGCAGCATTCATCTAACGTGCGTCCAATTTATCCTCGTAGAACAAGGAACAACACCATTCGCTTGTCAGAGATAGCGTTCGTAATTGGATAATCGTTGAGAACAAGCGAGATCCCGGCTTGTTAGCGATGCTTTCCAGCAATCGCGACCGGTATCGCTAATTAGGATTGCAGTATGATATTGGCGAACTATGCACATTTATTTAGAAGAACACTGCTTTCTCCTTATTATAAAAACTACGGAGCATTTTAGAGCAGCAGCTGTTTCGTAATCACCTACTAACACTGCATTAAGGAAAATAGGACATTTCATTCTTATCGACCCAGTATAATGGATGATCGCGGAGTCCCCCACATTAGCTACCTTGAAAAGATTTGTAGCTCTAATAGCAACAGTAGTTCTGCTAGAAGTTCACAAATTGGTGACCTCAAAGTGAAGGCGACAGCGGAAGTGTGGGGCTCGCGTGCGAGGTATTAGGTCACTCGGGTCGGCAATGATCAGCTGATGATATGTGCGATGTCGGTGACTCGCTAAAATCGCCGACTTTTCTCGTTAGGATCGATCCCCCCGATCCCCGATCTTCTCCGACATTCCTTACTCGGTGCCCATTGCCACACCTCCGTGCGCTGTTTTCCATGTACGTATCGCAGCTTTAGTCTGATTTGTGATTTTTGAAGAGTTTGCGTTTCAGAGCGACGACGGATGAAGGAGTATAAACTGGTGGTGTGCGGTTGCGGTGGAGTAGGAAAAAGTGCTCTTGTAAGTTTTGTTTTTTCAATTTTTTGAAAATTCTTGCAAAAATTCATAGGTTGAATGGTTTTCACTCCCGATTTTCTTTTCTTTGCACCATAAATTCCGTAAGATTTCTTGCCAGCTCCACATTTCAGTAGCTTCTACGTCATGACTTCAGCTATTCTTTGCCTGGTAGCATTAGCGTTTAAAAAAACAACTTCTGATTTGCAAACCCTTAATTGTAAAAAGAACCACAGTTGTTGTGGACTGTTTGGACCATCTCCTATTGAACCCACTGTTGCCCATACAGATTTATTTCTCCAAATATTATTTATTTAATCATGTTAAGTTGTTATAAAAGGCTTGTAAATAAGCTCTTTTAAAAAAATCAATTTGCATCCTTGAATGGAAGCAAATCTAGCCGATCACATTTTCCCCAGAACTGTTGGCAATCCTTATCTGATTAATGAAAGCCTTATTCCGGTATTAATCAAAAATGCAGCTTATATCCTGGGGTTCTGTCATTCTTTCGAATCAATAATTCTAAATTCCCAAAATGACTTCTCCATCATTAAAATTTGTGGTATTCTGAAAAGAAGAACCTGGGATGGTATAAACGAACAATATGAACAGCACGATTGATCGCTATGCCTTATCACGGTGTTCGTGCAACTGTTTGAACAGAAGTGTTTGATTGTTGTCCAATCTCTCTAGCAAAGCAGCAAGGTCTCTTGAGATCAAATAGTGAATGCACTGCTTTGCTACAGAGATTGGACTGTGATCAAACACTTCTGTTCAAACATTTGCACGCGATCAATCGTGCAGTTCAGACTGTTCATACATAGCACCCCTGAGCTTCGCATATCATGTGAAAGAAAATAGATCTTCTGCAGGATATTCACACAATATTTGCGATTTTTTCCAAAAATCCTTGGAAACCCTCTTGGCATTTTTTCTGACAGCCTAACATACGCATTTCTATTCCTATTCACTCTCTTTTTATACATTTGCGTATTAATACTGTACGTATAGTCCTATTGTATTCTTCATAGATGCTTTCCTACTCATTATATTTTAAAACTATGCTATTTTATTATGCCGCTATCTGTATCATAATTAGACCTTTGACTGGACTTTTGACCGATACTGTGCGATCCTTGTAGTTAGAGCGACTTCTCGGAAATATCGAAATTCGTATCTTGGTAGGATCGCTTCGAGTTTCCGAAGCGGAATGTTGCTCTGGCAAAACAAAAACGTTTCTCCAAAAACCAAATGGATTGGAAGAACGAATCTAGAATATTTTAAATAGTAAAATCAGCCTACAAACCCTTCCAAAAATCAGTATTTCTCTAAAAATTAACTAGTATACTAGCAGGACCATTGTTGGCAGTTTTTCCCAGCACCCAATGGGTGCTAGATTCCGAAATTAGCGCCGTAGAGGTCAGAATTACGGCTAGATGTGGGTTCATTCCTCTTTCCGTTCCCAAGTAAGTCTTCCTTCAGAACCGCAGTTCTCGCTGCTTCCTGTTGGTGAAACCTATGCTATTTTGCTCGGCTCACCGAAACGACAGTATTAATTAGCTTGGTACTGTTCACCAAAAAAAGTGATTGTGATTTGGTTACAGTTACAATTACACTATAGTACAATTCTGCTACGCGCTTGTCCGTTGGCGAATTTTTTTTAGTGCAGTGAAGAGAACCGAGCCTTCAGCTGTAGAAAAAAGTCCGGTAAAAATTCAGTAGAAGGGAGTAAACAGGGGGAGAGAGGACGAGAGTGGGAAGGATAAGAAATAGTTGTCGAACAACCAGCGGTCGGTCGTCTAAATTAGGGGCAACACCCATGCAAAAAATCGCGTCTCTGTTTTCAGTGTTAAAACGGGTTCCCGAATCTGCTGAACACAAAATGACGCCTCCAAGTCTGCGGAAGCTACGACAAGTTTCTCCCTTATCAATTGTGCCACGATTTTGGACGAGTTGTCCGTTGCTCGCGCGCTTTGCATTGGCTGCAGGATAACTGTTATGCGCATTATTTAAGGCAATGTCAAACAGAGATGCCCTTGCTGATCGCACGAGTGCTAACCTTCTTTTTTAAGAAGTAGGAAAAGTAAATCAATTCGATACAATTTTCTAGCTTGTTTTCCACTAACCATTATAGTTATCGGCAGCAAACTAAAAAAAGGAGATTTTTATAGCCTTTCATAACTTTATACTTCGTACGATAAATTATACTTCCTTTGTCGAAGTAAGATTTTGAATAACGCGCGAGAAACCTCCGTAAAATGACGTACTCTTCCCTAAACGGTACAGCTTGACAACTCAATCGATCAAGTAGACTTTTTTGGAATTGCAACCGAACTGCAGACACTTATTCGCAACACTTGAGTCCGATCCGCAATCGCCGCGTTACCTTCCCAAACGTCCAGCCCAGTTCGAGGTCTTCGATCCGCGAGCGTCCGAGAAAACGAAAAGGCTGCCTGAATGATAGGTGTCCCCAGCTGGTGTTATGTACAGCACTTCTTGCTTGGGGCACCATCGAATACAAGACCAAAAGTTGAGTCCGATTGACGGTAGCGTCTTACTATCACCTGAAAGTCAGCTAAGAAACGACCCATATGCAAGCTCTGTATATAATCATCAGCTGCAGTTTAGTCTATCAGTTGCTGACATCAGACGAGTTGTTTTCCGCCCATTTAAATCTCGGATTACGCAAAATGTCACCATCTACCCCATTTTCTAATTTTTTTCATCTCGTCCATCGACTCTAGGAGTTTTCATCATCGCATATAAAAGTAATTCGAATCAAGTTATACGTTCTTTGGTTATAGAACCTCGGCATTTCGTTGTAATACTATATGCTTCTGCTTAGCCTGCGAGGTTGTTATAGGAACCTTTTTTATTTGGCCTAACGTTTCGACGTTATGTCTTCCTCAGAGGACTGAAAGTAGCTAAAGTTGTTGTTATTCGCGTCCTCTGTTGCCAAACTTCTCCTCGCCACAGTGCATTCAATTCGTCTGGCCTAGAGACAGGCAGCAAACTGCTCATAGCAGATGAACATTCCACCAAGCGAGCGGAGAAACCGCGAAGTTGCTGTGCAGCGCTTCCGTCGCCTGCAGATGACTTATGGGTGGTACTCGACCGGAAGCGGTTGACTTTATAGTCCACCGAGTGATAGGAACGGCATAAGATCGTTAGTGATAGACATCTGCTCGTTTCGGCTGTTCATTTCGTTTCGGCTCTTCCGTAAGGGCATGCAATTGCGTTGTATGCCCTTACGGAAGGGTTGGGGATTGTGCAAGATCAGGAGTTGCATGGTCGACGAGGAAAATACATGTTCACGAGCCGACCGCATTGCACACGTGGCGTCTCTCCAGGTTCAGTGATCTGTCTAGCTCTGCCTTCACTGCGTTTCCAGCATAGAAATTCTGCCTTTCCATTACGCTCGCATGCGTCGCGGTCGGCTCGTGAACATGTATTTTCCTCGTCGACAATATATGAGATCGAATGTATGACTTGCCATGCGAAGTACATAGGTGAAACCGGTCGAATGCTGAGGGTAAGAATAATGAACATCTGGCAAATAAAAGACGGAAAAGTCTGATCTCACCACTGGGAAAGCATAGAAGGGAAGGCCGCGATGGTGACGATTTTGACGTGAAATGCAAAATTCTAGCGTACGAACCTGACACATCAGCTAGGAACACGTTAGAAGCACTGTGGATTGTAGCGCGAATTCCTGAAATGAACAGCCGAAACGAGCAGATATCTATCACTAACGATCTTATGCCGTTCCTATCACTCTGTGGACTATAAAGTCAACCGCTTCCGATCGAGTACCACCCATAAGTCATCTACAGGCGATGAAAGCGCTACACAGCAACATCGCGGTTTCTCCGCTCGCTTGGTGGAACGTACATCTGTATCGGTATGTTCATCTGCTATGAAGAATGAAGAGTTTGTTGCCTATCTCTAACTCAGACGAATTGAATGCACTGTGGCGAGGAGAAGTCTGGCAACAGAGGACGTGAATAACAACAACTTTAGCTACTTTCAGGCCTCTGAGGAAGACATAGCGTCGAAGCGTTAGGCTAAATAAAAACGTTCCTATAACAACCCCGCAGGCTAAGCAGAAGCATATAGTAATTCGAATTCCAAGTTTTTGCCCGTACCTATCAGATTGCTGGAGATGTAATGAACCTATTTTTTAATCTTTCTAAGCAACCTTCGGAACAAAACTTAGCTACCACAGAAGAGGAAAGTCACTTTACCATTTAATGCACCCAAAATACTATATTTAGGACGATTCTGCTGCTTTCATTATATCTGGTAAGAGTAGGCAGTTTTCCCTCCCCACCATATTTTCTGTGGTGGTTACAACGGCTTAAAGATGATGGATACACCACCTTACAGTAAAAAAAAACGTTGGTAATATAACGTCACTGAGCTGGATACAGAGGCCATTAATGGAAAGGCCTTCACGGGTGACTTTCCTGAACTCTTAAAGAAACGGAAAAAGAGCTTTTTTTACTGCCACGTTTATTTATTCTCTGACGTTAGTTAACTTCAAGCGCTAGTAACTCAAGAAGAGTAATGACTCGTATAGAAACTAACTTAGAGACGCTCTTAAGGCTTACTAAGGAGAGCGTGGAGAGATTTTCTGCATACATTATTTCCGCAGTTGCTTTAAACGTAAACGAGCTCCGGTGTTGAGACTAGAGTTGGAAGATGTCAGGGAAATTGCGCTCTTTTTTCGCGGACTAAACAAGTGAGTCGGGTGAGGCCATGCACCGACATGTGTCCAAGCTGGTTAAAACAACGAGAGTATGCCTAATTTTCATCATCTTGGACACGTACGCCGTCCTCACTCCGCCTACCTCACTAGTTTTTGTCCTCGAAAAATGGAGTATCCTCTCTTGATTAGTCTTATTTTGCAAGAAGCGAAGGTATGACGGGACATGTATGGCAGAAGTCTCGAGGAAGCTTGGGAAGTGCTGCCAAATTTCTCGAATGTTTGTCTCAAACTTGGAGGTGCATAGTAAGAGTATGACGCTGCTAAGGCAATACACGGTCAAATTCCATTTTTCGCTGGAACTTTACCTATGCGGGTTATCCGACTCTTTTACTTTGGAGGCATTTGTCATCCTAACCCCCAGTTAAGCATAAAATTTTCTCACACAGTCACATCTCGGCTTCTTCTCAGAAGTTGTAAAGTTGGGTTGTTCGTTGTGATGATCACGAAGATATTGCTAATTTTGCGCGGCCTTAACAACTTCGCGACACCTTTGTTACATGTCTTCTGAGCTGGAGACTGCTTTTTGAAATAGACGTGCCATTTGTATTGCTCGTCTCATCTTCGTTGAGTTCCCTGACCAGAGTAACCGAGAAGCTAATATGTAGTGCAAAATCGAAACTCATGGTTAATTAATTAGTTCTTCATAACTTCAGTCCTTTTGCCTTCAGCACTAGAATAGAATTTCGAAAATGCTCACTCGAAACCTTTTCTATTTTTTTGGCAGAGTAGCGAATGTTGTTGCACGAGCGGATGCATACATAGAATTGTAGAATTAGCCCGAAAAAAATAATGCTGCAACTAAAACTTTCGTGGTCCAACTCATTTAGTCCAGTCTTTTTTAAAATGCAGAGAATTCTGCTTCTTCGCTCATCGAAAATATGTGCGCAAGTGCAGCTGCTTTGAAGAAGAAACTAGGGCAAAAACTCTGTCAATATATTCAAAAAAGTTTTTCTTTCTTTTTATTTTTCCTGCATTTTTCACCGTTTTTATGCAACGTTCTTGCCAGGAAAAAATTGAAGAAGGAGTCACTTTTGTTAAAAAGTCTGCTATTATTGATTGAAAGTATCGATTTTCACTTTGAAAAATTCTTTAAAATATTCTCAAAATTTTTACCGCCAGTTTTGTTTGGGTCCGCCCCAAGCCCCTCTCACTTTCGGCCTAAGGTTCCCCTCCTCCCCCCCCCCCGAAAAAAATTTCTGCGACCGCTGCTAACTCCCAAGTATTCTTTCGTAGAGCTCTGCGCTAGGCAGGGCTTTTCTGCCAAGGGATGCAATTTATCCACAAGTTGCTATCTATATATTTAAGAAATCCTGCTATTTTGGGTTGCATCTACTAATAATAATTAGAAGCGGAAAGGTGAGCGACTATGTGAAGAATCTCTATGAGGTTTTTGGGACATGCCGTATTCTCGAAAAAGGTTATGAGTTTGCTATTAGATCCTTCTGCAACAATTGGTAGGTTGAGAAAACTACCGCTAATTCCGCGAGAAACTTCCAGACTGTGCAGTTCGTGCAAGGGCTGTTCGTGAGCTCGTACGACGCGACGATCGAGGACAGCTATCGCAAGCACTTCGCTGTCGACGGCGAGGACTGTCGGCTGGAGATCCTCGACACGGCCGGTACGGTCCGTGAGCTGCTTCGATTCTGGCAGCTTTGGTCGTTGGAGTCCACTTTAGATTTCAGGAACAGTTCAGTGGAATGCGAGATCTGTACGTTAGAAATGGCCAGGGTTTCATCCTCGTCTACTCAGCCAACGATAGCAACTCCCTCAACGAGCTGAAGGAGATTCGCGACGTGATCGTGCGACTGAAGCAGAACGAAAATGTACCCTCTTTTCCGCAGACTACGACTAGTGAAGTGGGCGGGGCCTAACTTGTTTTTGGACTAAAAAGGGAGTTCAAAGCAACTTGAAAAGCAAGGAAACGTGTCAAAACGAAACAACGGATCAACTTCACGCTAATTTTCTGTGTTTCAACCTGTTTGAATACGGCCGACATTCCACTGGGTGCCTGGCCCCGCCCATTTCATTAGTCATAGTCTGCTAAAAAATACTTACTCAGTACTTTGAAGTTTTTTTTCATCCGAAATCAGCCCATTTGAGGTCCCTATGGTGCTCGTAGGAAATAAAACAGACCTGCAAAGAGCCGTACCCACCAGTGTAGGAAAGGAACTGAGCCGGCAGTTCGGCTGCTCCTTTTACGAAGCGAGCGCTAAGCTTAACGAGAATGTCGCAGAAGTTAGTTCCGGAAGTTTGTTTTTAAGGTGCACCAAACTTTCAAGATCAGGAATTCAGGTGTTCACTGACTGCGTTCGGCAAATAAGCAGAGCTGGTGGATACACACGGACAAAAAGGACGCTACGATTGGGCAAAAAGACCTCACCAAGAGATGTGACGCTGAAGCCAAAGGTGAATCCGAACAGAACTTGCTGTCGGGTTATGTAGTGCATTTTAGTATTTATTATTTATTATATGTACATTGTCAGGAACAATAAACAATAATGATATACATTTGTGAATAGAAGCATCAAGAAACAGCATTTACCCGTAAGCGAAGCTCATTTTGAGATAAAAAGTAAAAATTTAAGTCAGCTGAGAACGAACAGGACAGCGCTATGCTACTGAGGTAGACAGGTATTATGTAAAAACAATAATGAAGCTCTTTTTGAAGAGGGACCTACCGTAAAACTACAGTAGGATCCAAAACACAGATCAGTATGATATTCAGACAGATAACCCTATAGGCAGGAGACTCCGTACGATTTTTGAGACCGTAATGAGTTGATTATAGCAATATCTGTTTTTTTATGAGAGACCCCCAAATTAGTGGGCGGAACCAAGATAATTAAGAAATTTGTAAGATTTTTGTTGCAACCACAGCGAAGGAATACACTTCCTCTATCCATAAAGAGTTAAAGACAGCATTCACGCTCGGAAGGCCTTCTGAGTTTTCGACGGATTCTGAAAGAGGAACTCGAAAAATGGTTGACATTAAAATTTTTCGGCTCAAAAATCATTACTGGCCAAGAAAATCGCTCCAGAAAAGTCGTCCTCAATCTCGCGGACGAGTTCTCTATTTCGCCATGCGCTTTCTGTTGGAGTCGTCTACCGTCTTAAGCGCGAGGACATGGAAGAGACTTTCAATTCTATTTATATCCAGGGGGTATAGCTCTCGAGTTCTTCTTTCAGAATTCGTCAGGAACTCAGGAAGTGTTTCGAGCGTGGGTGCTGTCTTTAACAAGCTAACCTACCAAGCTATGCTAAAACTGCATAGAGAGAATTTCTGTTAAGCAAAATTCAAAAGTCCCGCAAATCCGGCGAATACCGCGACTCTTGCGAATATTGTCAGACTTTAGTGTTACAACTGTTTCACGGCCAGCTACTATTTCTCTGCTCATCGAGGCCAACATTGCTCAACGCGCGCCGTCCTGCGTGTGCGGTCTCAAACAAGTTGGAGGCTCTCAGGCGTGTGATTGCATGGAGAAAGATCGTTCTTCAGATTACTTAGGGAAAGCTTAGCTTTTCTCGAAAAATTTGCTCGTTGGCCATAAAAAGTAAAGTGGAATGAAGCAGAGTAATTCCCCCTAGTTGATTTATTGCTGCTGCCAGATCAGCGCAGTTTGATAGGGGTTGAGATGCGAGCTTCGTCCTAAATTTATATGGCGCTGACCTGACAGCAGCAATTTTGGTGATTCTACCTTATTTTTCCAAGTTTGAGCAGATCTTTTCTTCACAAGCTTCCAAAACTGCATCTAGTTCCATCTACCCAGTACGAAGAAAGACGGGTTATCCACATCAGTGAGTAAGACAGAAGAAAATTGCTTGGTCCGCTGCCAACCCCTTCACACGTCGATCACATCCTGAGACTCGGGTATCTCATCCATCGTTGGCAGCGTCGACCGTCGCTGGCTACCCAACGAGGCCGTGTCGACGGACTTCGATCGCTCCACCTGGAAAGCAGACGTTTTCTCTGCACGACAGAGAATCTGGTACAACCTTACCTTCACTACGGGTATTGCAAACGAGTGCCGCCTGCTGTCGGTACCGATAGTGGTGCTGGACTCGTCTCCTCGCTGCAAATGAGTTCGTAACGGTAAGGGTACAGAAATTGAATAGTTTTTTT
>KN549241.1:210732-225819 GCA_000797555.1 Oesophagostomum dentatum | reverse complement strand
ATTCTGTACAGCTAAAAACAGAGTTTTCGAGCGGGTATGGTGCCTTTAAGGTTTGAAAACATAAATATTGACCCACCTCAGCCGTACCCACTCCTACTCTCTCCCACGACAACATTTTTTAAACTTTTCTCAGCCATTACGCCCTCTCGGCTACTACATCGTTTTAAGGCATTACTGTATGATCAAGCACATATGTGAGCCTTCTTTTTAGTTTTTACTTTTACGACTAGCCGTTGTGAGTTTTGAAGTAAGCAAATAAATAAATGGCTGATCTCACCATTTTTCTATGACTGCCGCTCATGATTCGCTAGTTTCATTGTTTTCGTTGTAAATATTGCTAGTTGCCGATAAACTAGTGTTATTTGTTACCTTATAGGGTACCATGAATGTAAAGAAAATAAATAAATAAATAAATAAATAAAAATAAATAAATAAAACTAGATTAAAACGAATAAATAGAAATAAAGTGTTGTTTGTACACAAAGTCAAAAACGAAGAAGACTGTCCCCTACCGCCTGAGCGGCAGCCCCATTGGCCGATTTCTTGTGTTGATTTTTGCTGGACGATTCGAAGAACATAGCATCAATGAATACGAAGAGCCTTAATTGCTTGATTTGTGGGTGTTCCAAGATTCTTAGAAACAGCAGTAAACAATAAGATGCTACTAATGCTCACCACCAGCTGTGTACCCAAACGGCGAGTATGCACCCAACTGAAAGCACAATAGCAGAGGGCAGCAGAAAGCCGGTCTGTTGTCGAATCTCAGGTGAAAGCACCCGTTGCATGATAGTGTAAGTGAAGTACAGCAGGATCTCCAGAATCGTCCACTGTAACTGATGAAGCAGAATCAGAAAAGCTTTTGAGAAGCACACACCAAGAAACAGTGTACCTGCCAGATCACATGAACCACGTACAAATATGGCTTATGGTAATGCCAGGCGGTCAGCGTAAAAACTGCAAATCGGCTATCTATGTATCTCACTGGGCTTGATTACTCTTTTGAATGCGATAGTAGGTTTCAGACTTACTGATCACTGGAAAAGAGACAGCGAGAAAGACTGCGAATGCCATAGCGATGGCCAATCCATGTCCTACGGCTTCTTTCGTGTAGAACAGAAAGCCGTCGCTAACGTAGAAGTCGATGGCAATCAAGCTGCACAAACCTGAATCAGGCCCTTTGCAAAGCTATTCCGAGTTTCTGTTGTGGAAAAAGGAATTGAATCACTTAAATATTTAAATTTTTGTCTAGCCATAAATAGAAAAGAACTTCGACTAAGAAGAATAACCAATTTAAAGCGAAATTTGCTGTTAATGTTCCCAGATGGAAATCCTGCAATTTATAGGTTCATCCGCCTACTTCTTTTGTTACTCGTACTAATTTTTACGAAGGTACTGGTGGCATCGGGGTCTGGATCAAGGTGGTTTTTTAAGGCTCCCGAAGACGAAGCCTCCCTTGAAACAATGACAAATTACAAAATTCTCTTTGAAGAAAAATCATCCAAGATCGGGTTAAACCTATAGGAGAACACAAAATCTTTACTCTTTCGGGAAGTATTCAAAGGAATATTCGCACCGGCATAGATACTTCTATCAGAACGCGACTTTCTGAGTGCACAAAAATGGTATCTGGTGTTTTTTCGGAGCCCTCGGTTGCCGATGTTTCTCCGCTTCAGGAAACAAGATAGCAAATCTATCACTTGATTTTCTGAGAGGACATCCTATATCAATGAGGGAAAGTTTTATGAATTTATTCCTCCACGACTTTATAGCATGCCTCAGAAGAAAATGCATGATTCGTGTGGTACACAGAAAATAAACTTTTCAGCATTTGTCAAGGCACTTCTGAGCTATAAAAGTCAGAGTAGAAGGGCGCCTAGCTCTCGTCCTTATAAAACCAAAGACACTGTAATAGGATGAATACTTTCCATGCTAGAATAATTCTGCAGCGTAATCTGCTTTTTGAGGACTTGGCACTGGGAGATGCGTGATTTCCCATCTTTTTGATGGCCTAGAGCGGCACTACGCCTCTGGGGCGAGGTACGAGCTTTCCAATGAAGAAGGAAAGGTAGTTCGTCGTCTACCACTGACTAAGAATGCCGCAGAGATACCGAAAATCATCTTTGCCTATGCTCCATGGCGAGCTTCCATGTAGAGCCAAAAATTAAAGCTCAATTTTCTAAGTGTTTTCGACAATGCGGAGAAGGCCCATGGTGGCATGGAATAGTAGTGAGGTAGAGCTACAAAATGGTGATTCAGCTGACAGAGAGAATCTGCAGCAGCTATAGAAATAATCTCCAATCCTACTCAGTGGTCATCCAAGCCTGCTTTAGTTACGAAGCTTATTCCTAGAAAAGCTAAAAGGTTTGGATCGGAAAAGAACATGCGATCAGATAGAGCGGATCTTCCTCTATCACGACGTTTATTTTTTCTTCTGCTCTGAAAACTCTAGCGCATATAAAATTTTTATATGTGAAAGATGCATTATGTGCACGTCCAGAGTTATCATTTTTACTGGAGTTGAAAGCAATATGGGGAGAATCTAGCAAATGGAATAAAATGGCAAGGCTCTACTGCAAATACACCAAGTAAAGAGAAAAGCGATAAACGGTCACATTGTCAGGAAAAAGACAAATGTTCCGAGTGTCCAAAGACTTTTGCAACGACCTAATATATATCTCCGCTGTAGTAGACGATATTGACGAAGAAAGGGAGGCGATACCACTAGCATTCAACAACAATCTTTGATGCTGTTTTTGTTTGCTTCAAAATTTGCTAATCTCGATATGTGCAAGGTTCCTTAGGGGTAAATACGGTAGAGGCGCTTTTTTTCATGGAATTTTATTATTTTTGTGAATCTGATCAGACTTCATTTTGGCACATACGGAGTCGGCGTGCATTCCTCAGTCATGCAGTAGATCCGACAATCAAATTTGGATCAGTAAAAGCGAGAAATGAGAGTTCTTGGTTTTTGGTAAGTCGGAAAATTTCCTTACAAAATTTTTGCCTCTGAAGGTGCTAAATATTCCTCGGCAGAAAATGTTTTTACATAATATTTGATTATTAGTTTTTAAATAAAATTCCGCTCTTTTTATGAGCAGAAAAGTTACAAAATTTGGAGCGTGCGAAGTCAATGGTGAAAAAAAAAAAACTTTCGGCTCAACCTAATAATAAGTACAAACTCTTACCGATGACGACGAGCTCGGCAACGCAGATAATGGGGACAGCGCCGCGCAGCGAAACGCAGCCGATGCAGCAGCGATGCCGCGAGCAGGGCGCCACCGTGAAGACGTTCATCGCCGCCTGAATAAAACGAATTTATAGGACTGCGACGCATGACCGGCACAAAAAGAAGGATTGACGACGTAGTCGAGTTATACTCAGGCTGAGGATAGCACAAAAACGCGCACTTGTGGACCCATTCCATCAAGTGAACCAGCGATAATAACATCACGAAAAACCGAGAAGTCCTGGCTAGACGAAGCCAAGCGATCTCTACTCAGACAAAACTTCCAACTCGCACGGAAGCTTCTGTTTTTCGAAATTGTATCGATATCTACCTAGATAACTATTAGGAGTGAAAAGTCATTGATTTACAAATGTTCGTTCAGAAATGATATTAGAGTCGAGAAAACTAGAGCAGCATTCTTCCCGAATTCTGCCTGGTTCCCACTTTGGCATAGACTGGTAGAGATGTCTTCAGAAGATGCGCAGGCCCGAGACAGTAAAGACAAAAATCAACATCTGGCAATATGGAATTAAAATCCTGCATTAGAGAACCGAATACAAAGAACCAATTTACCAGTGGGTGTCGTAAAAAATTCTTTCGGGAAGGGGGGAGGGCACGAAGTTTAAGCCAGTCTTAGGGTAAGCTGGGTACAATTACAAATAACCGTAACCACTAACCACTCAACCGTAACCAACCACACCATCATAATTATTCATAATTACTGCAAAATAAGGGTTTACATAGGAAGAACCGTCAAAAAGCTTCGAACCACACCCAAATAGCTTTGCAATGGCCAGATTAAATTTTTGTCGCCTCCGCAATTTGCTGATGTTATTTTTGTACCTCAATATTAAAACAGTAAAAATATGCACTGCACATTAAATGTGGGATCTGCATCTTGAAGCTTATAGTAAGCCCTAAACTAACGCGCATCAACATGGAAATAGATTAGAAACTGATCCGTCTATTTTCTTTAAAAATTCTTCATTTTCTTGTTTAAAGAAGGAGGTAATTTCGCAAACAAGATCTACATAGAGTTATCAGAGCTAGTAAGGAACTAAACATGAGTATGTATGTGACAGAAGAGCTCCATCTCTGAAATATCTGCGAATTATTTTTCGTTTTTTTTCTTGGAATGCACACGTCCTGATGCAGGAGTCACCTGAAGAAAGCAAAACTTTCATGTTAGATCCTTCAGGAGTTCTGGCAGTGAAACAAGCTTAAAGGCAGCACCTACTCTCAGAACGCTTTCTGAGTTCTCGATGGGTTCTGAAGGATGAACCCAAAAAGGGGTTGGGGTTAAAATTTCTCGGCTCAAAAGTCATTCCTGACCAAGAAAATCGCTCCAGAAGACACATACGCGATTTCGCGGACGAGTTTTCCACTTCGTCGCGCTCGTTCTATTGGAGTCGCCTACCGCCTCAAGTGCGTGGACATGGAAGGCTTGTACAACTCTACTCATACCGAATGGTTATAGCGCTTTAAATAGTACGGAAAACAAAGTGACAGACAACTCGTCCCCACATCCTTCGTAACTGATCCACCGAGTACCCGACGTTTCGTTCATTTTCTCCGCAAGGAGCAGCCTACGGGCGCTCTCACTTTGGCTTTTGGCTATTCAGCCACCGAGGTTTCATAAACTACCTGAATCTCGAGATCCGTTTTTAGAGTGGGTGCTGTTTTTAAGGCGATTCTAGAACTTCGTACGAGAAGGATTTTTTCGAAAAAAAACCTGCTAGACCCGACCTTGCGGACCATTTCTCTTTCCTCTAGACGCTTTTCAGTTATTCTAAACTGATAATAAAAAACCTCGTTTAGTTTTCTCCAAATACACATAAAACTCGACATGTTATCCTATCTCCAATGTGGAAAATCTAAAAATAATCAGAAACCCAAATATGGGTGTTCAAATACTTTCAGTCATCACAATACATATAAAAGATGAACAGATGTGTGGGTGATTCCAGATTTTCACGAAAACGGCGCAGGAAAAGCGCCGCAGCAAAAGAGTCTGGTCGCGAAAATTAGGCCCAGAGCAAAAATATGCAGATAGAGCGATTGAGAAGCATTGCTATTCCAGTGCAATTTCCCATGCTCATCTACGGCGGATGTTATTACATAGATATTATGTAGATTATATTAAAGACTTCTCTACTTTAATACCGTAAAATGGAGAGCAATTTGGAAGCATTCATAGAAGGAAAACGGGAAAAGTTTTAGAATTCGGCTAAATTTCCAATATCTACATAGAACTTCGGGCTTAGGCCTGAAGATAATGAGTTTGAAGTAGATATTAAAGGACAGAGTGGGCGTTTGATATTTAATGAGCTCTTTTTGCAGAGTAACAAAAAAACAGCTCTACTAGGAAGGTAAACTGAATCTGGTAAATTCTATGGGTATTTGCGAGAAATTTCGTCTCGTTCTTCACTTCTTCACCGAAAGTTCTTTTTTGATTCCGCTAGTTATCGACGGAGTTCAAGCGCGATAAACGGGTCAGCAAATCACATTTCACTCACCCTTTTCCAGGACATAGAAAAACAAAATTGGCGGCGACTAATCTCTCAGTTTTCGCTAGATAGTCTCGCTATTTACGTTTTTTTGCTATCATTTAGTGACTCGCTTTTAACACACTCTAGCTCTGAGCTAGTGAATCAAATTCCCAGCGGTCACTCATACGCTGAGAAAATTGCAACTAAGCCCTCTATCAAAAATTAACGCTTTGGGATTAAGCTACATCAGAGCATTGCAAAAGAAAGCTTCACAGACATGAATATAAGGAAGGCGAGAATGAAGCCAGGATAGGCGCTTATTAAATTTGACTCGAAGTTTCAGAAGTTTTGTCGATAGAAACAAACAGTCCTCAAAGAGGAGTAAAATCTGAGTTTATTATGATCAAAGGTCAAATTATTCTAGACGCCCACTCAGAAAACTGCCTTTTATTATGTTCCATCCCTGCCCACAGACTGTTTTTTTTTGTAAGGAAGCACAATTAGTGGAATTGCCCAGATGAAGTTGTCAGCTTTGAATTCACAATGTTTTTTTTTAGGTCGTGGGTATGCTACTAGCCTTGTCAGCCAAAGAAATTAAAGAAAAAGAAGCTGCAAGAGGTTTCAGAAATCAACTAGCCTAAAAAAGCAGCAGCGCATCAGAAATGCACAATATATGGCTCATGTGAGAGAAGAAGACCCGGACACAGTAAGGGGAAGCTGCACCTGTGTAAGCCCTGATACCAGAGTGCAGGAAACTATGCACTAGGTATCACTCGTTAGGTTACTCTTACTACTTGCGAGGTAATGCAAATCGAAGTGCTCAAGGTTGACAGTATGCCGTTAAACTGCGAGATTGTGAAGGGGTGTCTAAACATATAGAGCGGCCACAATTCGATTTTGCCACAAAAAGTACCCCTTTTTGATTCCTGTCGGGGTTTATACAGTGGCACTAACGGTCTTTCTGAAAGCTAAAGCCATCTGGACCATGAGAAGCTACTATAATCTTGGGGTGTCTAAACTGTCTGAGCAGAGATTTCTGTACCCTACCCTAGTTATTGGGTAGGCTAAAATTACTGTAAGTAAGTGGGTAAGCTAAAACTGCTTTAACTTAAGCATTAAATTTTCATGTTTATAAGGAAAAATGTTTCAACGAAACATTAAGGGTGATAAAATTTAGTACCACAGGAGCGATCCAGAGACGACAGCCGCTCTCAGAATGGACTCTCGACGGCGGATTCTGAACGAAGACCCAATAACTAGAGTAGGGTTCAGAAATCTCCGCTCAATTATTACTTCCTGCGAAATACACTGCCTCTGAAGATACATGGTGTGTTGCTGTGCGATTTCGTGGACAGTTGTCCATTTCACAGTGTGCTCTAGTCCGGATTAAAATGACAGCGCAGGGCCCTTCTGTCCTCTCGCAATAAATATGATAAGGCGCTTTGGTTAAAGCACACAGCCCGATGAACAACTCGTCCGCGATATCCCACAAAGATGAGCGCGACAGAGACTTCGGGGCCGTTTTTCTTCATTGGAATGGTTTGGCACTGAAGATTTCCAAATTCTAGACTATCTACGTGAACCTCCTTCTGGATTAGTCGGAAACTCAGAAAGCATTCTGAGCGTGGACGCTGCCTTTAACTGGAACTGGGAAATGAGGGCGCTAATCCTCAAGAAGGGCTGATGTGTCGAAGGCAGAAAAAGAAAACGAGGGAGCTAATTCAATGCTTCTCATTTGTTCGTTTCTAATGAAACTGCTTAGAAAAATGAAAAGATGAAAAGCGTTTTAAATTTGAATACCCATTGTTTTGCGAGAAAAGAACAAATTCTTTATATTATTGCAGTTTTGGGAATTTATTAATATGAGAAAACCCAGTTATGTTTTAGGAACCATATTTTCCTTCAAAATAGAGCCAGTTCTATGTTCCGCCCCTCATAACATCGTCCATCGAGGTTTCATATTGACCACTACACAAGTATTATAGATAGAAGCATATAAAGAATTCTGATTGGAAAAGGAAAGCTAGAAATTTAAAAAAAACATGACAGACCAGCAGATTTTTGTGCTTTTTTCCTTTGATAAAACACGCTGGCCCTATAGACGCAACAGAGTTTTCTGTTTTTTCTTCTTCGAAAAAGCGCGCAAGCCCTACAAACACAAAGATGGAGCTTCAGGAGGAAGCTTTGCGAGAACAGCCAACTGCAGCAAAAAAAACTTTCTTAGAGAAGCCTTAAGGAGATCGATTCGAGTAGTTAAGAATTCGAACAAAAGTCCTTTTTGAAGTGCGCACAACAACAATTTTTGTGCGCTTCTCGATAAAAAACATTGAATTGAGTTTTATAGAAAAGCTGGCGAAGATTAGGTCCATAGATTCACAGAAGCGCACATCTAGCTCATCGCCAAAATAGCTGCGAAGTCGACGATGCCGCAAGGCCATCTTTTTCGGAAAATGCTAGCCGAAAAGAGATTTAATCGCCCTCGGCAAGCACAGCCCCAAAATAGATTTCGCTTCCATTAGCGGATGAGTTCTGCTGCAGCGATCGGATTATGGTAGATCGAGTAATTCGAGCAGTCGATGGTAAATGGGGGAAAAGACATGGGCAACGTACCTTGCTGATGTTCTGAACTGAAAGCCGCAACGAGCCCCAGGCGGTGCTGGCGAGCGAAAGACGCGACGGCGCTGGGTGTAGGGGCAGCAACTGAAACTCTAATTATCTCGAAGATCGGCATTTCAAAAGGCGAGTTAAAAAACGTAGACTTCATTGTTTTAATGGAACATTTGGAAACGTGAACAGATGAACATATCTTCTGCCTTTTTCACTATTAGACGCAACTAGGTGACACAAATTCTAGTGGTGCCGTTGCAACTTAGGTACCTACTCTAAAAACGCAATCTTCCAGTCGTTTCTGAGATTTTAACATAATCACGTTTCGTGGCAGAAACGAGTGTAGTGGTATGAATATTACAATCCGATGTTAAAAAACCCTTCTTTGTTGTCCTTGGATCAGGTGCTCACAAGTGAAAAATCGCATTTCAACATCTCTCTGTTTCAGTTCATATGGTACCCACGTTTGTTTATGAATCATTCCCATTGATTTCAGTCGTAAAAGAACTCCTTGTTGCATAGCTCTCATGATTCTGCGAGCTTCTCTTGCACTGCACTCGGATCATCATCGAGTGATACTCTCAGTTCTCTGGTTTCGACCTTTTCCCTGGTATCCGATGCCAGGCTTGTCTTCGACGCAGAAATCATCATTCTTAAAACGTCGAAAGCATTCCCCACTGATCTATCAGTTGGGGCATTGTCACCATAAACTACCACAAGCATCTTATGCGCTTCAGCTGCACTCTTCTTCCAGTTAAAGCAGAAATCTAAAACCTCGCACAGAATGCTGCTTATCGTTAGCTGACAAACATTTGACAGATTGCCTACTTACTTAGTTAAATGGCCTGTCCTCACGAATCGCGCAGATCCCAGCATCGCTTCCATTCGTTTCGTTCCTTCGCTCACGTCATCCAAGATGTTGGTGAAGTTCGTGGTTGGATCCGTATGCGAGTTTCAATTCTGTTTCTTGGACCGTATCCAGCTGATTACTCGGCTTGCACATCCTTTCCACGAACACGTCCGCAAATCTCTTTGGAGGTTTTCCTCGAGAACGTTCCACGTCTCTTGGATTCCACCTCAAGGTCCCTTTGTTCATCTGTCGTCAATTCTTCTTACGATATGACCGGCCCATCGGTGTTTTGCCCTCGGCATACATTCCGCATGTTTGACATATTCAGCACTGCAGAAAACAGCACTTTTGTACGAAACCAGAAGCGACGTAAACTGAATATTATTGAGAGGTGTCCATACTCTTTGAAACTACACAAATCAGCTGTCACGATGAGACATTCATAACTGCCAGAGCCTTCATTTCAATACGGACCAATCTGATTTGTAGTCCCATCAAGGAATACTCTCTTTTTCGCGGACTATGACTAATGAGGTGGGGGGGGGGCAAACTTTGCTTTACATTACAAAAGGAGTCCAAAGCAACTTGAAAAGCTAAGAAGCGTGTCAAAACGAAAACAACGGATCAACATTACGCTAGTTCTTAGTGTTTTAACCTGCTTGAACACGACCGGCATCCCCTTTGGTGTCTGGCTCCTCCCACCTCACTAGTCATAGTCCGCGAAAAGGAGAGTAAGTTCGCTGATCCTAAAACTCCGGCATTTCGCTGTGACCTTATGTGCTTCCAGTTTGTATGAGAGGTTCTTATAGGAACACCTTTACCCGAATATGTACATATCTGGAATCATCGCGCTCGGGTTATTCAAAAAATGTTTTTATCTAAAAGACGAACATAAGGCGAGATTATGTTTTTGAAGGCACAGTCTTATCTCGTAATCGCATTTGAGATAAACATATATCCGAGAGAATTTGGATCAGATGGTCCCAAAGATATATCTATCACTCGCAAAGTTTTCAAAAACCTATCGTACACCTATTGCAAAATGGCATTACAGTATAAGAGGAGTAGAACATTTGAAATCAAAGCATGTCAGAGTTTCCAGGAAAAAATTTCCCGAAATTTCAGGAGTACATAAGTTGGAACGGCACCTCTTAAAAAAATACAGAAACTAAAATGATGAAATAAGAAAAGGAAACGATAAAGTGTCGAAAAATCGCTGCTGCTCTGTATTATTTAACTTTTTCTGTTGAGGATTCAAAACGCGCTGAGCTAGAAATCATGGACTGACAAAACATTCAACCCACAAGATTCCCTGTACTGACAGTGCAGGCGTCGCCGTTCAGGCCAGGCGTCAGTCGTAGAGACACTGACCGCAGAGAGGATCTGCAAGAACAGATGCTGTAAGTGGTCAGGCTTATTTACAAGGAAACCACTACTTTTGGATCCTGAATCGGGCGATTTGATAGTAACAAAACTATGAGTTTACAAGCGAAATAATAAATGCCGCGCTGTTTCGACCGAATCGTCGGCTTGAAGGCAACGCTCACGGAAAAATAAGTTCCTCTAGTTTTTCCGTAATCGGAATCTAACTACCAGTTTCTCAACACTTGTTAAAGGAAACGACTCAAAACTTGATATTTTTTTGAGAAATTTGCGAAGAACTGAAGATGGCGGCCGGAACCCGACCTCTTTTATTGGCTAACCGTGAACGAAACGTAAAGTCTTACTTCCGTTTCTGAGCTTTTTGGCTCGAATTCGCCCATATGGTAGAAAAACTGCATGTCTTCTTCAAAAACAAGTAAGTCTTAATCAGTAGTTCACAGAAAATTATAAGCAGTGACCTTTATTGGTTCAGTTTTGACCAACCTTTGACCCGCACGGTCCGACTCTTATGTAAAGTTGGACAAAAAACACATTTTTTTTAGACGGTAAAGCAAACGATTGCGACTGGTTTTATGGTGGTACTGTAGAAACAACTATGTTAGTTTTTTTTGCTATAAAAATTCCAAAATAGAATGGCACCGAACACTTTTTTCAAGGTTCGTCAAGAAGAAGGGCGGAGTTTCGGCCCACATCCCCAGTTCTTTCGCAAATTTCTCAAGAAATACCAAGTTTTGATTTGTTTCCTTTTGGGATTGCTCAGAAACTGGTGGTCAGATTCCGACTACAGAAAAAATCATAAAAAAGCTTATTTTTCCGTGAGTGGTGCCTTTAAGCGAATTACAAGCATGAACTTTCTCTTCTTTACCCTCATGATTGCAGGTATTTTACACCAAAGTGGTATGCAGTTCACAGCCATTGCTGCATAGTCTACTTTTGGCACATTTTGCGATCCCGGTATAGTGGTCCCCTTTGCTTAACACAGTCTGACGGTAGCTAAACTTTAAAAATCTCCAAATATTATCCAGTCTTATTTCTGTTGCCTGCTATTAGGAAAGCGATAGAATCTGTTGGAAATATTGATGAGGTTGTCGCTAACCCCCAGTGTAGAAACTTTTTAAAAGCAACCTTAAACAACCAATCATCAAAATCTCTTTGGTGCTTACGTGCGATAGCCGGAAAAGGATATATCTTTTTTTTTAAAATGAAAATGACCAGGCAGAATTTCATCTGCCCTCAAATGTGGATGCGTACCAAGAGGTACCCCACTGACAACCGGACAGCTAGTAGCAAGAAGCGCAGGCGCTGCTGCGTTGTTGGCTGCTATATGGTCGTCGTGCTAGCCTTCCTTCTCCACGTTAAAGAAAACCGCTAATACTTATTCAAAATGTATGTGATCTGTATTTTAAAACTTCACAGATGCATATGAAAAGAAGAAAACCTCACCTGATGCTGGAAAAGAAATTTCACTAAAATAACAGGTTTTTCTTTTGCCAGAGATTTGTTAATAATGAGCATATTATCTATTTTAAAAAGTTTGAGGTACGAAACACCTCTTTTAACGTTCACCTCAGAAGTTGAAGTCATTTTTTCCTCGGAAAATGTACGCACTTCGTCAGAAAACTTTTGCTGCAGTTACATTGTTTTAAATAGTGTTTGTAAAGTGCGGGGTCAGGATCTGGCCTCGCAGCTACCAAGCGAAGCCAACGGCCCAGCGCCACATCGCGGCAGCGGCTGGCGCCGGGGCACCTCTTGACCGCCTCTCCTCAAATGTTCGCGATATACAGTTTTACAGGCCGCGAAAAACGTCGACAAGTGCGGACAACAGAGAATCTTCTGCAGAAAGAAGTATTGAAATATGATGAAATATGATGCTTATGTTATGGTGTTTGCAAAAACAACTGACATTTTTGACCTGAGATTGTAATGCGACCCGTATGCATCAGATAGGCAAGAATAAAACCAAGCAGTAAGAAGCAAGAATTGAAATCGCCGTTGAATGCCTGTATATAAGATATACCAACGTATACTGATCCAAATGGTGGCATTAATATCCAGCTGGCAGTAGATAGTATTTCGCAGTTGTCTAAACGTAATGGTCTTTCGTTCTCGACGGGAAAACGTAGTTTATGTGCCTTGGAAAATTAGCCCGCAGTTCAAAGTATATGCTCACTGGTAGAGAGCTAGTTATGGCAAATGATGTCCAAGATCTTGGCAGAAGGTGTATGAAACAATTTTACCAGAAAGCTATATCTTAGGACTTTTTGGACCTCAGATTCACAAATTCCGCAAGGACAAAAACGAAGTAATGCGCTTAGACTAACGACAAAAGATCCAGCTTGAAAGGCTTCTAGGCACGCTATACTCGTAAGCAGTTAGTAGAAATTAGTGCATAGTGATATTCACCAGATCCCCAGATTCATGAAAGAAAAGAACATAGAACTTCCTAATGTGCGAACATCTGAAGAGTAATTTCGTTTTATGCTTGCAGAGTGTAAGTAACGAGTCGCTTCCAAGAAGATCACCGTATCAGACACGACGCGGTTTTTCGCAGCTCCCTCAAGTTTTCTATCCCCATCGTCTCGAAGTTAAATTGCGAAGTCGACTTCTTTATCCCTGCTCCGCTTAGCCGATGAATATGCGCTCATCAGTGCAATTCATCTTGACAAGTAGTTCTCAGAGCTCTTGCGAAGTCCAAGCCTTTCCCATGTCGGAATGAATTCTTAAAATTTGCACCATTCTGTCAGCTGATGCAGCAGGGTCAGAACAGAACTACACTGATGATCCTCTTCTTTTTAAAGAACTCGTGTAGGCATCAAAGACTGCAAGTCGAGCTGAGGTTTTTACGTCGCCGCTCCTTAATTGGTAGGATTAAGCAAGCAGAAGAAAATTCTAGCTAGCGATTCCTTTCCGCTGTGTAAATCTGCGAGAGCGTGGGCGTTTGCCTTCTTCTTTGAAGAACTAGGTTTGAATTGCATATGTATGTCAGAAGAAATGAATCAACTGTGAGTGTGCGAAGCGGATTGTTATAGCTGCCAACGAGTTTTTAGGAGGTCTAGAATTGTGCATCAACTGCATCGACATGCTTAGCTGAGAAGTCCTTATGGAAGCAAGGCGCGTCGAAGATACTCATTTCTGGTAAATACAGCATTTAACTGAAGGAAGTATCCAAACAAATTTTAAAAAAGAACCCTTAGCATTCCAGAAAACTCTCACCGTTCGCAGTTATTAAAATTCGACTGACGGCACGAAACAAGGCTCTTTTGCATCCAAAGTGGAAAAGGGGGTGGGGGGAAGCGGAGGAACGCAGACCGAGAACAGTCAAAAAAAATTTGTGGAAGCAACCTATAGGACAGGAAGAAATTCGAAAAAGAGTTGTTTTTAAAGTAGATTATACAATTGATTCTATAATAGCAGTTCATAATTATTTATTTCAAAAAATCTGTGAGCTTTCGAATCAAATTTGCTTTTCCCACCTTCCCTTAGTGCCGGAGGGGGAGGCTGTCTTTCCTCCAACCAAAAAAACTTCTACAATCCCTACTGATTTATTCAGGCTGCAATGCAGTAATAAATTGAATAGTATGAGTTCTGAAGTTATGCCTGAACAACTCTTGAAGGGTGTCACACCAGATTTTCGTTGTTCACCTGTTATACTAGAACTGAATGGAAGAGGTTTTTCCGAGCCACCTACATAACTGCTGTGTTAGCCTCTTTGAGGAAAAACCTTGAAAAAGAGTTTCATGTTAAAAACTACGATACAGCGAGATACGTTAATGTAAAAAAGCTGCATGAAAAATTTCACGATTACCCAGCCTCTGAAGGATAATAAGTCAACACAATTACGGGCAAATATCCGCAAATCCGCCGGGTAAGAAAGTTGAACTCTATCGTCCCATCCCCGTGTTCTCGGTCTATCATGGTGAATTTGCACTCCACAGTGTCGTAATCATACTAACAGGTAGCTGCTTTTTGATAATACTCGTCTTTCCATCATAACTATAAGCAAGTAGACCTTCGGAAATGTCGTGTCAAAAACTGCCTTTCCTAGAATCCTAGTAAGGAAGGGGGGCGAGACTATCCACCCTGGGGAAGGCGGGGTAGGGCCGCCATTTTCCACTATCTCATCCAGATTTCCACTCAGAATCAATGCAAATTTAAACACAAATGCGGACGAGTTAGTACCCGCATTTGAACGGGCCAACAGCAGAACTCACGGCCAGAATGGATAGTCTCGCACCCGTAAGAAAGCTTAGCGTTTGTTTCGGTGGATGTTTCGGTGGATGTTGCCCTTAGTTTGACCCTTTAGTAGCCCATTGTAGAATTTGACGTCGTAATTAAACCCTATTGTAATCAGATGAATAGGGGGTTTTTATGCTGATTTCCAGGCCTTTTTTCTGGATTACTACAGGATGTGCGAAGTAAATAGTAATGTTGAAAACATTGTTATTTAAGTAATTTTCTTCATGGTTTGAAGCTACGTATCCAGTCTAACAAGTGGCACAAGGTTCGCAGTCATGCTTTGAGCAGAACAAAAA
>KN549241.1:190666-205597 GCA_000797555.1 Oesophagostomum dentatum | reverse complement strand
GCTGAATGTCCATCGAAACTGGTAGGCCTTGGAGAAGTTCTGCTGACATTTTTTTAGTCGAATCTCGGCTGAGCGAACTTTACTATGGGCCAAAGACTAATAACAGTAAGTATACATGGGTGCACAGCGGAGTGCCAAATTGACGAATATTCATATTTTTTGAAATTTTATCTCCCAATCTTTAATGATTCAATGGAGCCCTCAGCTAGTTACAGACCGCAAATTATCCCACATTTTTCACCATGCCAAATATCCCGAATTTGAGAACCGATATATCGCACGGATTCTGCAAAATCAGACTTCGGGCGGCTCCAGCGTAGGTTGTGTTAAAAGAATTAAATTCGATAACAAACACATTTTTATATATGTAACTAAAGAAGTTTTTTCTTCATGCAAGTCATAGAGTTAAGACAGCTTAACCCAGTTTCAGACTGAACTACTCAACAGAGAAAAAACGATCGGTATCGGATCATTCGCGAGTCTTCCACGGAGCATTAGTGGACACCTCATAATCATTAACCCACAACAAGGAATCAGCACAGTAACTGTCTATGCAATGACGGTGAACGCAAGGCGGCTACTGGGAATTTTATACGTCACTGTCCAAATTTTACCCCAGGTTTGATAGAAATTACTCAGTTATTACCTATTTTTACCCTCGACTGAGCTGTAGTTATTCCTCGACCTATGACTGCACCCGCTTCACACAGCATTCTAAGCGGAGATGGACAATTCAGCGATAGACTGACATCTACTGTCAGAAGGCACTTCGATTCCCCAAATATAAGGTGGTGTAAAAATTTTTTCAACGTCTGGCAAGCAAAAGTAGGAAAGTACAGAGGAAGTGAATTTTTCATTTTGCTTACCTATCAACCCAGATAATCGACTTTTTGTACCAGAGAATAACCGGGAGTCCACCGTGTGCTGAGGATTTCAAGGCTAGAATAAGGAACTTGTAAGACGGATAAGGTTTAGTTGAAATGTCCACGATATTCATCTGTCATAGACAGAAACAAACAAAGAGGGTTACTTGTCGATTGCTAACGGCACCTTACTGCTAGGCAACCAAATTGCTAAAGATGAGGGCAATTGCACTATCTCTGATTTCCAGCCCATCTCAAGACTTAGAAAGAATTCCCCAGAGACCCGTGTCCATGACTGCAAACAATAGGATTACGTTTTTTCTAGGGACTTCTGCGTCTTAGATAGCGGTCTTTTCAAAAGCGGATAGTTAATTCTCGACTTGCCCTCGGAAAATTCGTGGAGAACGAGGTAGCAAAGGGGAAGTGGATTGTTGAGGCAGCACCTGTGCTCATTTGTTGAGTTTTAAATGGTTTTCGAAGAATGAAAAATAAAATACGAAAATAAAATAAATAATAAAACATTTAAAAATGGATAAAAAATAAGTAATAAAATATATAAGTAAAATAAATACTCCTGACTGATAAAACTCTTTTAAAACTTCTGTCTCGCCCAGTAACACGATTTCGCGGAAAAAGAATGTATCGCTTTCTGCTGGGTAAAATGAGTTCAAAACTCTGCTGTAAGGCAAAAACATTTTCGCAATTTTTTCCAAGCCAAATTATTTCCCCAAAAGTGATACATTACAGCATGGTTAAAAAAGAAAAAACACTGAAAAAGCTGCCTTTTGCGGAACTTGCTTTACGTATTTATTTATTCTATACACCATTATCGTGGGCCAAATATACAAAAGCAAACAGCGTAACTATGCAATAAGCCAACAGATAAGCTTAGATTAAAGTTGAAATTAAAATAAAAAGAAGATCGACTGACTTGCATCAGTTTCGTTTTAGACTAATGGCATGCTTGAATATCAACAATATCTCTGAAGTACAACATTAGTATCAATAAAACGCCTTGAAAATAAACCTTACAACATTTACGGGGGATTACTTGACACTAACAAATGACAGTTCACTTGCCTGCTTCTGGATCCTCTTCCTGAAATGGAGCTCCGCGCTGATTCTGCACATAGCGAATTTCGAGCGCTGAAAAAAACTTTATAAGAAAAAGTGGCACTTTACATCCAAAGATGATATTACTAAAGACAGAAAAAAATTCTAAACCAATGAATATTTGCTATTCTAAGCCAATATATTCCCAGAAAACTGAGTAATTCGACAAGGTTATCCCAGCAAGCATAGCTCACAAGCACATACAGAAGCGCGAGTGAGAGATTTGGGTTGCAAAAGTTGCCATTTATGAGAAGGTAGTGATTGTCGGAGGGGTAACTCTTTAATATTGCATAGAATATCAACTTAAAAAATGAAATACATAAACAGAAGCAAGGAGTCGGCAGAGGGTTTCATTTGCACACTTTATTAGCACGCGAAATGGGCTTCATGATTCTTTTGCTCGTATTTTTAGGTGCTATGCCATGCAGGATCCCCTTAGAGCGTGCACTAATGTTCATCATGTAACACCTCCGAAGGCAGAATGCTCACATCCTTTCCGCTTCCTAACTCCTCAGAAAACCTTACCAATCGAGGATCCGATCCCCCGCGTGCTGAACATGTGCGTTACGGCAGAAATCGATGGCGAGAATTTCCAAAGTTTCTAAGTTTGTACTTCTCTTGATGAGAAATTGTAGAAGATCCTACTGTTTATGGGGTAAATAGTACTGCAGCGAAGCAAGAGCATATAACATTGACTTAAAGTACTTATGTGATGTTTAGTTTGCTTTCTTCCAGTCTAGCTGGTGCATGTACCTATCAGCACCTTTTCTCTCTTGTTACGAAAGATCTGCAGAAATTTTTGTGCAATATCGGTAGTGGTCTACGAGTCCTACACGGCTTCATTTTCGAAGCACTGCAATACGGCGAAAAACGGTGCGAAATTATGCACGAAACAAACTATATATCTTAAATCTGAGCCAAGTTTTTGACATATTTTAGGTCCAGCTTCCTTGATTTGTGAAGAACCAGGCGAATAATTGATCGCGCGAAATGACATGCCAATTCTCAACCAAGTTAAAGACAGTACTCACAACAAAAAAGGTTATTCAGTTTGTACTGCGAAGAAAGCAGTTCCCCATCAGTGTGCAGGAAGACTGCAAAAGAATTCACGTTAAAACTTTGGTTTTCTTCAGAATTTGGCCAGGATTGCGTTCATGACCGCCTCCTTTTTTGACCAGGCCTACAGGGTTGTCAAAAAGGAAAGCGCGAGAAATCTCGATAAAATCTCCATATCAGTGATTATGTGAAGCCGCGAGTTGTGGATCAAAATGGCTCGTTTTTCTTAATTCAAGATCTTTAAGTGGACGATTTTCCTTGCGGACATCTTCACCGCCTTACGGTCCGGGTCAAAAACAAGGGCAGCGGTGTTCACGGCTCCAGCTGATCTGAAGCCGATTTTCGAATAAAGATAAGGTTTTGTCGCGAATTCTTCGCAATGATCCCACACATGGACAGAGGAACGCTTTCGTGATAAAAATTGAGGAGCATTTCTTTTTTAAACCATGAGTGCTGCTTTTAACAAGGGCACGAGTTAAAAGTTGAATTTATTCCAAAAGCACGTTTTGCTGATTGATCTGCGTTGAAAAATCTGATGGCAAGACGATTATGGCTACACACGAATACCGCACCTGCTTGAGAATCAAGTGCGAGCCAAAAGAAACCGAAGAAAGTCTGTAAGTGCAGTTTGATGTGCAACTATGATCGTCACAAGCCAGTCATGTTCTATGCGTCGGCAGTAACCATGCCCCTCCAAGAAGTTCAGACTTCGTAGGTGAACTCCTTTAGCATGGGTGCTGTTAAAGGCAGCACCCATGCTAAAGGATTGCTCGGAACGTTGCGAACTCATAATTGGTTGAGATTCAAATTTCTCGGCTTAAAAGTCACAACTGACCGAGAAAATAGGTCTAGAAGACTGTGAAACTGACTTCAAATACAGCAAGTGCTCGTGACTCACTAAACCTAATATGAAGATAAGGTGTAAGATAAAATCGAAAGCGATTCTTTGTGGAAAGATAGAGTCCGCAAATAACTGGTAGCTTCAAAAGCATGCAGACTAATAACATATCTCACTTCTGCTATCTTCGGAAATCTTCCTTGCAAAGCTTAAGCTTCCTGTGCTGTTGCTTTAGCAAGCGTAGGTATCACTCCCTGCATGTCGCCCTTTCTTATTTCTACTAAATCAGAATGCAAGAGAACCCATCTTTCGGATTCAAAAAGATACGAGCAGGATCCAGCAAAGGTACTACTACCATAATGAGTAAATAAAATTTAACTTTTCCTTTTCTTGTCCAGGTCAAAGGAAAGTATGCGCTTAAAAGCAGCAATAACGCGAAGAAAACTTCCTGAGTTCTTGATATATTCTGAAAGAACTCAAGAAGGGTGGGGGGGGGTAAGGTCTGGATATCACGTCTCAGAAGTTATTAATTGCCGAGAAAATCGCCACATAGTAGTTATACGCCGTCTAGTGGACGAGTTTTCCATTTCATGGCGCGCTTTCTGCTAAAGTCGCCCACGGCCCCGAGAGCTACTGCGCAAAACCACATAGGTAACTCGTCCGTTAAACAGCGGACGAATCTTTTGGAGCGATTTTCTCGGTCAACAATCATTTTTGAGCCGAACGATTTCAGCCTCAGCCCATTTTTCGAGTTCCTCTTTCAGAATCCAGATCGAGATCTTAAAAAGCGCTCTGAGAGTGGGTGTTGCCTTTAAAGGCACAGTCTCACCCGAAATCGTCACTGAGATTTTGATGTGTTTAAATCCGGCAAAGGCTGCCGATCACAGTGTTATACATGTCTAGTGATAAAACTGCCAAAAATCTTACTTTTCAAAGGGTTAAGGCCAAAATTAGCACTGAGCGAGGGCGGGGCGCTCTCATTTGCTATCATCCTGCCAAAATGTGGTCGAGTCACATTGCAATTTGCACGAACAGCGCAGTGGTTTTGACGCCCGAGATTGATCGCTGTCCGTAGGTCAAAATGCGAAATTTCGTTCTAACTGCCCCTTCATAGGAATTTTTCGAAAGGTTCTACTGCAGCGCTCTTTCCGTCATACTGATACACTATTTGGTTGTTCATAAGACCTTGCAGGAGCCTGAAAAAGGGTTAAAATCCTTGGCTAGAAAACTCGTACTGAGCATTTCTATCTTGGGCTTCAAAAACGGGGTTTTCGGCCATTTTGTCGAATAAAACACATATCACTGGATTCAGGGGGTCATGACGGAGCAGAATCTGTTATTATCTCAGAATCGAAAATGAGGTGAGACTGTGCCTTTAAGTCCACGTTCAAAGGATAAGCGCTCGAAACCAAAGCAAAAATATCACTGATAACTAAGATTATTTTAATGAAAACTAAGCGATAGTTTTAAAAGGTCAAGTTAAGAATCCGTATGCATCTCGAAGACTCAAAAAAACAAAATAGCATTTTTTTACCTCCGGTTATGCAGAAATAGGTAATGGCATTGCTAGATGTTTTCTCTATTCGGAGTTCCAGGATTGGCAGCTGTGTTGCAGAGATGAGGCAAAAAACCTGCCTGTCAAATTTTTTTCTGATTTATTTTTGCATGTTTTCGGTTGTCTTCTTCGGTGGGAAAACTCCGACTTTATGGACTAAGCTGTTAATTAAGGCTGTTGATCTGCATCTGTGTGCCGCTGCTACTACTTCAAAACAGAGTTTATTTGACAAATCGAAGACGCTTATTGATTTAAAGTCAGCATCTTCTTGCGAAACATACTACTAGAAAAAAGGATGATTCAGTGAAGTTGGAGAAGCTCTTTTAATCCCAGGAGTAATCAGGAATGCATATGCAGAAACGAATATCGTTCCGAATATGTCATCTTTTTCGGTCAGCACTGCCATTCAATTTTGTAGCAAATTTTGTACATGGCTTTTCTACACTAGCATTTCAAAAACCAAGGTATACTCTCTTTTTCGCGGACTACGGGTAGTGCGGTGGGCGGGCCAGGCATCCGAGGGGATGTCAGCCGTGTTCAAACAGGTTAAAACACGGAGAACTAGCGTAGTGCGATCCGTACTTTTCGTTTCGATACCTTCTTTGCTTTTCAAGTTGCTTTGGAGTCCCGTTGTAGTCCAAAGCAGGTTCGGCCCCGCCCACTTCGCTAGTTATAGTCCGCAAAAAGAGAGTAATTTGGAAAGAATTTACCCACGTGGCTTGAAAACCGACAAAGTTTTCTACAACATCGTGCAAACTCTGTATGGAACCAAGTGAGGTTTGCAGTGGCATACTCTTCCAAAATAGCATGTTTTACACAGTCTAAATATACCCACCACTATAAAAAAAGGTTTTCTTATTAATGATGTTATAGTAGATGAAGACGATTACTGGCAACAGCTAAGCTGAGTTTCTGTTCATATCCGCTCTACTGACAAAAGAGATACGCCATAGCCCCGCAAAAAGCTGAGTAAGCTAACTAATTACCATTGCTGCGGCTGCAACTAAAGAATTCTACAAAACAAGTGACACATGCTTCCTCATACAACCTGCTAAAATTTTCAAAACAATAACTATGCTAAAATTCCTCGTCAGAGCGCTCTGTTGATAAAAATAACCTTTGAAATGGAAAAGAGTAAAGATTCTGCAAACATTATAATTAACATGTACTATGTCCCTCGAATACGAAGTGCTTCCGAAGAGGTATATCTAAAGGTGTCGTTGAACAATCTATTTTAAAGGCAGCGTCGTCCCAAAAAAGTTATCGAGCTATTATGGTAGGAATGTCAGGAAAAGAGAACTCTACATCCCTAGCCTAGTTTGAACCATCATAATTAGCTCTAACTTCTAAAAAAGGCAGCTTTATTAGGCTAACATACGAGCTCAACGTAGTGAGAACATGTTGAAACAGAATGAACTCTAAGAAACAACTTCATTTATCATGTTTTGGTTATCGGCACATACACCCGTGCCTTAACTACAGTAGATTGCCTTTTTTGAAAATTAGAGCTAACTATGGCGGTTTATACTATGGTAGGGATGTAGAGGAGCCTGTTACTAACATCCCTATCATAATAGCTCGATAATCTTCTTGGGGCCGAATGCTGCCTTTAAAGGCAGCATCCACAATAAAAGCGCTTTCCTAGTTCTTTATGGATTCTGAAAGAACAGCTCAAAAAACGGGCTAAGGTCTAAAAATCCCGGCTCAAAAGTCATTTCTGGCCCAGAAATTCGCTCTGGACTCGATAGCTTCTTTTGGTGACGTCATAGCTTAGACCAGATGTTCGCGTTGGTCAACGTCGTAGAGGAGAAGCAGACAGCAACTAACAACAATATATGCCTGTTCGCCGTGTTTAACCTGTTAATAACTTGTACGAGTAAGTGCCGTTCTCGTCCTCGCTGGCTCCGTTTGCCCACTTTGCCCACTCCGACAAGGACCATTTTCTCAGTGAGGATTACGTTTCGCGCATTTTTACTTTGTTGTGGCTTGTTGGGCCATAGCGCTCCATAAAACTGGCAAAGGCTGCATAGCCATTTTTTTCCGTGGATGCTGCCTTAAAGCCGAGACTAGACAGCGCTGCAAACTTTAACATAAGAAAGATTTTAGGTTGCGGTATTAGTTGCCTTTTGAAATCAGCACCTATTACTCAATCCAGCCCACTTTCCACTATTCTATCGAACAATAGAAAACCAGTTTTAGAACGACACAAATGTCTTGTTCCTAAAAATACACAACGGATCTAGATGCCACTGGTGCCAGCTGTCACTACTTGACTTCCTGACAGGTTTTTTTTTCCTGAGCGCATATCGACGACAGTATGCGCCTTTGCTTGACTTGCGCTTGGAACAGAGCAATTTTAGCATTTTCGGTAGAAGTTCTGTTGTTTTGTTCATAGTGCAAAAACTGGGAATTTCCGCAAAACATGTTATTAGATATAATAAGAAAACATTACATTATAGCCATACTAACAAGGATTATTCAATATCTAAGGGGTTGTAATGAAACAACAGCTATACACTGTACACAAAGAGAAATGCACCTTCCATACAATACTGCTCACGGAATGGTGCAAATCAACCGTCGCTCCACCGACCGACGGGCGCAAGCGTCGCCTCACTGAAAGTCCTCTAAAATTGCTTCAGACCAGAATTGTTCTGTTCGACTACCCTGGGCGAAAGCTTCAAGAATTTAGGGATTTTTAAAGAAAATTTGGACCTTTAGAGAGTCATAATTTTAGTGGTGGGACAGCAAAATGTGAGGCTCTGATTGCTTTTATAGCGGCTGGATTCAGACGTTCTCGCACTGATTCGAAAGTGGACTTTTCCTACTATACATAATAGGATTTCGTCCGAAAAAAACTTTTGTTGTTGCAAAAAAATTTTGCAGCGACGTGCCAACCTCATATATAAAATGAGGTTGCTTTCACATATGTAGAAATTGCTCGAATACTGAGTACAAATGTGACACTATCAATCCCAAATGAAGACGTGACTTATATTTGTACTCTGCCTCCCTAAAAGGAACGACTCGTGTACTACCCACTCTTGGGTCGTATTGTCGTCACTGCGGACTGAGGTGATCCGTTTGTTCTGAATGAACAAAGTACTTCATTCAGTTGCCTGTCCCTTAGACTGAAGATCTACCAGCAGCTGTGAATTAAAGCCCGTTTTACGTTTCATACTTGTCGGAGTTTTCTCAAGTTCCTTGCCGCATTCGGCGCCATTTCGAACTTTATTTACAGCGATAGAGTTAATAAAACTCGTCAAATAGTGGAAACTTTTTTTTGAACCAACTCCATCTGTCGGGCTGGAAGCTTCTCGATCATAAAGTTTCCGTTTACCGCTATCGCAGGAGAAAACTGTTTTCAGTAATAACCTTTGCCGAAACAAGACTATATAGCAGGTGAGAGGAAAAGACTGTGGGTTAACTCTTTCGCATGCCTCTGGTTTTGAGGCCCGTAGTAAAGTTTATTCAGTTAAGATGATCTTAAATGACAGCTCTACTGAAAGAAAATCAGCTCACCTGAATTAAACTCACTCGCCAATACAAAATAGCAGGCGCTGCTGACAGATGAAAGACCTTGCTGAGAAAAAGTAAGACCAGTCGCCGATATTCGGCCAAAAATCAGCCTTAGTTCTTTAGAAAACTCAGTTCAGGTTTCTGTGCGAAATAACGCACATATGAGGAGACGCAGACAAAGGTCGACTGAGTTTTTTGTAAGGTGCTCGGGGGCAATTTAGAAAAGTCTCAGTTGGTGCAAAATGGTGTCAGATATGTAACTGGAAGAAATCATGTCTAGAGCGCGGATTCTCAACACTAGCGCGTGGGAAAGGCACGAAATGCTGTGAAAACGCGAGGGAAAAGGAAAATAATGTAGGAAAATAATTTAGTACATCCTTTGAAAGCATTTCTCATCTTCTCTTCATCTTCTCTTTCTTCTTCCGCCATAAAAAAGCTGGGTCTTCCGAGGGACACAGTATTGTCCACAGGAGAGACGAAGAGGTTGGAATTATAGTAATCGAATGATGCTAGATTTCAAAAGCAGAGGATTGGAATCTTCTCAAACTTCACTTATTTCAATGCCCCATGCAAGAAAATGATGTCACACTGTACATTTTACAATAAACATACACCCTTTTCGCGTACTATGACTAGTGAGGTGGGCTGGGCCAAACTTACTTTGGACTACAAATGGAGTCCAAAGCTTCTTCACAAGCAAGGAAGCGTGACACGAAGACAACGGACCAAATACGCTAGTTCTCCGTGTTTTAACCTGTTTGAACACGGACGGCATCCCTTTGGATGTTCTGTCCCGCCCACCGCACTAGTCATAGTCCGCAACAAAGAAGGTATATGGTTCTAAAATGTTCCACTTTTCTATACGCTCCAACGATAAGGCCCGTATGCATCATTTATAAAAGCCGGTTGAGATTTGCCCCAAAGGGGGAGAAATCTCACTGGCGAGCAAAATCCGTCCCCACCGATGAACACATAAAAAAGCGAAAACAACGAGAATTTTCTGAATTCTTGACAAGCAGTTTATATTTCGTTTGCAGTGCTTCCATAGAGCTTCACCGTTTTTATCAAACTTTCTCCTCCCATAGGGGGAAGTAAAGCAATGGAAATCTGACATAATGCTGCCAGAATTTTCGCTTTTGTTGTTGTTTATACTATAATTAGTTCCAAATCCGGGATGCTGTATTATGGACGCAAGATTTTCAGTGCAAAGCAAATAAGGAATACAAAAATGTTGCCAATGTTGATAAATCTGTACAGTCCGGTTTAATGTCAGCTCAAGCGGAGCTACAGAAGACATGTTTTGAGAGGAGATGGATGTAGCGAGAGAAATATTCTGTCCAGTGCTGAAGTTGCTCTCAAGACTGACCGATTTTAGTATGAGAAGCTAAAAAACATTCACACAGAAGAAAACTCAACTTTGCTATTTCACTGTTGAATTCATCGTTTAATTTGGCCGAAAAGCGGCAGTTTCGTTAAAACTCCCGTGCTAGTTAATTTTTTTCTATTCCTACATAGAAAATACAGAGTGCGAACTTGGCATCTACCCACTATTGGTGGAGAATACTTTGCCTACTCTCTTTTTTACGGACTATGACTAGTGAGATGGGCAGGGCCAAACCGGCTTTGAACTACAAAAGGAGTCCAAAGCAACTTGAAAAGCAAAGCCGAAACGAAGCGAAAGATCAGATCAACATTACATGAGTTCTCCGTGTTTTAACCTGTTTGAGCACGGCTAGCTCCCCTTTGGCGCCTGGCCCCGCCCACCTCACTAGTCATAGCCCGTGAAAAGAGTATGCCTCTCAAGGTGCACGTCTAGTGAATAGTTGTGTCGTTAAATGTGAAACATTTTTGAACCTGGATACGTATATGCCAAGCTGTCTGTGACATCGAATCAAGCATTAGAACTTGTTTTCCGGCTTCGTATGTGGACTGCTCCACAAAATTTCTCTGCTGCTGGTTTGAGCAGGAATAGCACATGTGTGCAGAGCACCCAAACGAATACCAAGCCGTACTTGGAAGGCATTGCCAAATAATGTTAGATTTCTGAGAAAAACTCGTTCCAACTTTGCGCAAAAAGTTATTGGATTACGCTCGGTTACTTCACTGTGCATTGCGCGCTGTTTGCAGCATTAGCGAAACTTTCGATCAGTTACAGCAGAAATAACCGTTAGTGGTTGACGTTTATGGTTTCAAGGAATGAAAGAGAGTGCTGAATTCGGGTTAGAGCAGCAGACAGTGCAGAGCAACTGACTGCCAGACGTGCAAAATGTCTCACTTCCTCTTGGTTTCTAGGTCTTCGCTAAAAATTGCCTCAGTTGGATGCCTGTTGGATGAAATCCCCTTTTTTCAACGGGAGCGTACTTCAAAAAAGGAGAAACTGAAGCAGAGGATTACTCGTGATCCCACCATCACGGAGATATTCTGATGTTTACAGCCGAAACTAACTTACAACGACTTTGATAGGTCCAAAAATGCGTACTACTGCATAAAGTGCTTGCAGAATGTCGCGCCGACGCTAATACTCTTTTTTAGGGACTAACAATAAGACCAGTAAGACTGGCGGCGCCAGGGTGCAGTACATGTTCAAACTTATGTTGAGTTGATTCTCGCTGTTTAGCCAGTCTGGGCACGTGCAGGTGCCTGATCCCGCCCTCCCCTCTGCTCTTGGTCCCCGAAAAAAGTGTACAACCTTTTTTTGTGCTTTCTGTTCTCGAATTAAATTTTCTGCATTTATTTGGCGCAGCTGTTGATGTTGTCAACATGTCACAATCATTCCTTCGTATCAATGTTGAAGTACTCGCTTTTTCGCGGACTATGACTAGTGAGATGGGCGGGTCCAGGCATCCAAAAGAGATGCTCAAACAGGTTAAAACACAAAAAACTAGCGTAATGTTGTTCCGTTCTTTTCGTTTCGACCGCTTCTTTGTTTTTCGCTTCTTTGTTTCTCAAGTTGGTTTGAATTCCCTTTATAGTCCATAGCAAGTTTGGCCCCGTCCACCTCACTAGTCATAGTCCGCGAAATAGGGTGTAGGTATGTCTGTTGGATCCATCGAATGTGCCTCCCCCCCGATACTATGTCCTTTCTTGTTATTTTTTGGGACGTTACAATCAATCCTTTTCCAGTACTGGCATCTCCAAAGAACCAGCTGGTAAGTAGAAAACTGACCCTGGAAAAAGCTTTGAAGTCCCTGTCTTTAACTACACACTTTTCAGAGATCTTTACTCTAAAAAAGTTACAGAATATAGTCTCTTCTATAAGATCTCTCTCCTTGACCAGTATCATCAATACTGGCTAGGGCGGGTTCAGGACATTTTCTTGCAAATGTAGGGCAGGAAACAGAAACTAAGCCACTTTAGCGTATCTAGAGCCTACGTGAACTGAAGTAATCTTTACTGCTTTGTATTGCATCATATTTTCTTCCCCCTTTTACACAAAAAATTTTTAAAAAGGCCAACCGCTCAGAATGAGAAGGATAAGGTGGATAGATAAGGATGCACTTAAAGAGAAAGATCAAGTTAAATGTAATACACTAATTTCGAAAGAAAGCAGTCATGATCGGTTACCAGTAGGGGTATTTTAGCTGAACGAATGTGGACCGCTTAAGCAGAAAATGATTTATTTGTAGGTCTAAACTCTTATCAAAAAAAGCTCACTAGTATCACCTATCACGCCGAATAAGGTTTCTCTAAATTTGTGATGTTGCCTTTTCTCACCCAGTGAAAACCTGCGAAAATATTTTATGTTCGCAACAAACTTGTTCTTTTTCTTAAAAGCGGTATGAGCCACTTTCCATTCTTGATTTGCCTTTGAGACGCAAGAACGACTCCGTTTCATTTTCATGTTTCATTTCCAATCTAAACTTTTGGTAGCTGTGGAAATCGAGGAAGCCGAAGCGAGCGAAGTGGATGGATGCCGGACTTAGATTCTACTGAGGTCTTTTTTCTGTAAATGTCGCTAACATTCGGCCAAAAAGACTCCAAAGACAGCCTGACCGTTCAATATGTGGAAGACGGCGAAGCATCTTTTACAGATGACCTGTGATTTTGAGAAGAGCGTGGTGATCGGGGTTGCTAGGGACTGTTCTGACATCTGTGGATGTTTAGTAAGAGATTGCTACTACTACAGTGGGAAAAAAAACTCGCCAGAACCAGAACTGCCTTTAAGAAAACCGGAGACAAACCTGTAGATGCTGGCGCTGCCACAAAAACTGCTCCTCGCCGAGAGCGCTCCATCAGGGAGCAGCATTCTGCAGCCAGCAGGACGAAATGGCGAATTTATAGAGCACGGAGGCGGAAGTCACTCGGCTCGGAAGCAGGTTCGAGTACTGGCGAGGGGGGCGGAGCCGAAGGCTACATTAACGGCGTGACGAGAGCTGCCGCTCTACTGAGCTGCTTATCTTTAGAATGTGGTTTTCAGCGTAAAACGGGGCAATTAAATACGGGTAAATAAGGAACTTCAAACGTCAAGCATTTTTCTGAAGTAGTCTACGTAGATAATCGCTCCACAATAGCTTTGATTAACTGAATTTGTGGTATTGTACTGCACTGAAATAGCGAGACAGGTTTTTTGTGCGGTGTCGTCAGAATGTATGGACGCCCATAAAAATATCCGAATAAATCTTTAGATACGACGTCCCTGCAACGGAATGCGTGAAATGCAAAAGCAAATTAAATTAAAGGCAGCACCCAGGCCTAGAACGCCTTCTTCGTTCTCATAGATTATGGAAGAGAGCTCCAAAAATGGGCTAGGGTTCAGAAATCTCCGCCGAAAAGTCATTCTTGGCGTAGAAAATAAGTCACATCTAGGTGACTATGCATACGAATAGTCCACTTCGCCATGCGCTTGTGCTGAAGCCGCACAACTCGTCCATTGCGAGAAAGTGGAATAATCTTACAATTTCAGCTATAGCCAGCGGTGACAACGACCTGAGAGTGCAGATTTTTGAAGCCTAACCCTTTTTTAACCCCTGCTTCAGAATCCATGAAGAGCTCAGGAGACGTTCTGAGCGCTGGTGCAGTCTTTAATGTAGACTGAGACACGACAATGCGACCCAATTTTGGGCCCTATGCGGATTGTTTAAGCAGTTCGTGAGTTTTCCATTCTTCCTAACATCACGTAGGGGATATTTTAAATATAGAGTGAGGCGAAAATGAATAGCATCTAGGTTTCCGCTATTAATCCACTACAGTGATCTACAAGATATGTAGCAAACCAGATACACAACATAAAGGAAAAACGCTCTTCAAACAACAAAGCTTATCTATGGGTGGAATAATAGTTCTTTCTGCTAGAGTTTCTGGCAAAGAATTCAAAGTCGAAGTGTTTGTAGACAAACAAATTATAAGCTCAAGAAATATGTCAGATTTCTAATCAATGCCCGGGAAACTAGGAAATAAGAAGCTAATAGATGTGTTGGTATCTGTATCAATCTCTCAGCGTTTAGCTGTTTGTGCGCGATGACCCAGCTTGTTATATATTTCCAAAAATTCCCGATGATTTTCCAGTTTTGCCTTGAGAGTAGTCAGAAATACGCCTGTTCCAGGTATTCTTTAAAAAATCTGTGTTCTGTTTTTTTTTTCTAACGACGATAACGAACACTGCTCATTTGAACGCTGCGAGCACCTCATTAGCACTAAGCAAAATGCAGTTTCCAAGTACAGAAGATCACGAGCCCAATTTACGCTTCTGTTATCAAAAAACTGTGAAGTACATCCATGTAGGACTTAAACGCTAAGGAATTTAAAAGAACGCATAAACTAGCCATGTAAAAGTACAGAGTTTCTGTTCGGATGAAAACATCTATGTATTTGTAAATCTTAGCTGTCAACGCCACTTTATGCTGTAATTCAACACAAAACAAAAACAGTTTGAAAAAAGACAGTCAAACAGAGTATTAGAATCTGGGAGTTCCCTTGTCCGACAACCTCCCCCCTCCTCCATGCAACTCGGGTCCATTTCAAAACGAGCACGAATAGGCAAACTAGCT
>KN549241.1:155257-180300 GCA_000797555.1 Oesophagostomum dentatum | reverse complement strand
TTTGTCGTTGCAGAAGCAATTTTAAGCAACCGACACCTTTCAGACCCCTGAGGACGGCTGATAAGCCGAAACGTAAGGCAAATAAAGTGTCTCTTTATCAACCTAGAAGGCACAGAAGAATAACAGTAAATCCAATTTTAGCTGTTGGTCCTTAGTTGTAGAATTTAGTAGTGTGAAAAAGTCATTTTTATTCTATTAGAACCATGCCGAGAGACTGTTCAACGTGGTTAAGCGGTCAGTTAATGCTTTTTTATCCGCTATTCTCTCCAAAGAAATCTTATGCATGCTTTCGTACTCTAGTCAGCCCTGAGTCGCTAGCTCAGTTAGAAATATGCACTGTTAGGTATGTATTAGATGGTTCGGAAAGTTCTCAGGGCTTTGACTGGTCCACTTTAAACGACCACAACTTTCTTAATTATTCTTAATTAGTTATCGAATTTAGTCGAGACAAGACCATTCGAGTCGTCACACCTTTGCCAACGTGGTGCTTGTCGACTTAGCCCATTAGCGCCCATAGCCGTTGGCTAAAGGTCTGGGGAATTATCGGGTCAGGCAGAACTTCAGCCCTCAATTCGTTCAATTTTTTAACGGCGATCTGTGAAACGTGAGGATGGGCGTTGTCATGTAAAAGGGTCGAGCCTCTTCTATTGACCAGTGTCAGCTACGGCTGACACAATTTTCGGCATATTTCATCGATTTCCTCATAGTAGGGCTCAGCGGTGATAGTTTTTCCTGGCTGCAAAAAGTTGTAGTGCATCACAGCAGTCGTTGACCACCATACTGTAACCATGACCAGGGTTGGCCACGAGCTGCTACACGAGACTCCTGAATACGTACCCCCCCCCCAACTTTGCTTCGTCCACCTTCTACTGCAGGAAACACACGTTCGAGCCCATTCTGTCGTGTAAAGTGGTTTTTTGGCCAGCAAATGCTGCCAAAATTCGGCATTGCACCCAATGCTCACATCTTTTTGAACTCCATCAAATGTGTTCAGCACACTTGAAACTTGGATCTCGGAAAATGTAGATAGTAGGACTCCTCAATGTCTGTTAACGTGTGACTTCAACACTCGAACTTGGAAAGCAGTGCTTACAAGTAGTACAAGCTGATCTTGTTTCGCCCTGTCTGAACACGGCTTACCTATCCCCTCATCTTCTACGAGTTCTTTTGCATGATCTTTTGCGTCTGTGCTCTAGCTCCTCTATGTTCACTTCCCCCTCGCGAGGTGCGACAGCCAACAGACCGTCTACTGGGTGTCGCACTTTGGAAGGGGGGAAGTGATCATAGAGGAGCTAGAGCACAGGCGGAAAAGACCGTGCAAAACAACCTGTAGTAGATGAGAGGGAAACAAACAGACGTGGTGAAACGAGACAAATCAAGATCAACATGTAACTCCTGTAAGCTATGCTTAATATGTTTAGGACGAGACAACGACAAATCCGGCTCTTTCTTTCCTTTGCGAGATTTTTTCACAGAAAAGTTTCAACACATTAAGTGGGAAGCCAGATGAAAAAGGGAAGCTGCTGCAACCTTCACTAGTTGCGTTATTTCATAAAACTTCTTCAGGAATAGTGACTCTACTCAAATCTATACTTTTTCGACGCATATTATTGCTACTGTACTAATGTTTTTTTAAACTTTCACGATATACAAATAGTAAAGCATATACATTTAGAAGTTTCAATTTACATTTAAATGTGCATAATCACTTTTAAATTTAAAAAACTCCTCATCCAGAAGTAGCTCCCTAACACTGAGGCGGAAACACAGTTGAGAAGTCTTTCAGAATTGCACCTGGGAATACGTACCCCCTCTTTGGTTTTTCTTACTACTGCGGCGGAATACGTAAGGGGAGTCTGGATTGTCGCAGCCGTGGCCAACCCTGACCATGACCGCTTTTCAGTAGGGGCTTGCCTTTGGGAATTGCCTGAGGCATTCGTCTCGGCAGCAGCCACTGTCCCGAACGTATTCTGTTATCGTACAGAATCCACTTTTCTTCATAGGTGACGATTCGATCCAAAAATGGGTCGTTTTGATTGCCCAAAAGCGGAGAAGAACAGATCTCGAAGCGTGACAATCTTTGCCAGTCATTCAACTCGTGGGACACCCATTTTCCGCTTTTTCACTTTTCGACGCTTTAAAGGCAGCACCCACTCTAAAAACGCATTTCGAGATTTAGGTAGTTTATGAACCCTCGGTGGTTGAATAGTCAAAAGCCGAAGTGAGAGCGCCGATAGGCTGCTCGTTGCCTAGGTAGTTTATGAACCCTCGGTGGTGTGAGAGCGCCGGTAGGCTGCTCGTTGCCTAGGTAGTTTATGAACTCTAAGATCCATGAAAAAAAAACGAGCTTTTAATGTTTATATCTTTAGAAGGCCTTTCACAAATTTTATCCATAGCCAAAATAAGAGAGGACAGAAGTTAGAATTCACTGAAAAACTGCTTTGTCTAGGTTAGTAGGTGCGAGGAAAGTGGACGAGTTGTCCCGTCAACAGGAAGCGCGCTAAAAAGCGGATATCTCACAAAATGAACTTCTTGGATGAGGTATTTGTAAAAACCACTATCAGTTACCCAGAGCACAAAGAAAATCGCTAGCGAGAATTTTGATATCAGAAACAGAAGCTCAGAATTTTTAGAACTGGCCTACGCATAGGAAACAAGTAGTAGTAGAGTGTAGTATGAGTTGTAGTAGTTCCCCTTTACATAGCTCAGATAAATAGCCTAGCTGTCCACATTCGATTGTCCCAAGATCTGCGAAGTGCGCGAGAGGCGGTCAACTCGTCCATTTTCCTAACTTAAACAAACGCGCTTCTGGAATTTTCCCGGTGAAATGCAACTTTTGTGCTCTGCTCTCTTATCTTGGCCTTGGACAAGTCTGATGGAAGATATTGTAAAGATACAAACATCTCAAAATTCGTCTTTTTCGTGGGGATTGCCTTTAAATCTAAGTCGTGGTCACTTCACCTGGCGAGCTCGCAGTGTTGTAGCAGGCAGCGCAGCCAATCGCGGCAAACTTGCTCGGCGAGTGGCGACAACAAATAAAACAAGCTCTTTTCGTCGTTGACGGCAACATTCGCTAGTCTTGATATACATCATTTTAGTGTTCTCCCCGTTTTTCCATCATGTGTAGCGTGAAATTAAACAAAATCGTATTTAATTTTCAATACTTGCTATAATCGGCATTCCACACTTCATTGTACTCTACTGTTTTGTTGACGGTGCACATGTGTATTGTCTGTTCGGATACTAGTGACTGCCGTGGCAATAACATCGTACATAGCCGGATCATGGCAGGCCGGCTCGTATCTTTCAAAATAACGGCAAAATACCAGTGAGCCGCTCCACGTTTTCATATATGCGGCAGACACATAATTGGCATCCGACGCCACGATACTTGAGATGCTGTGGCCTACACGATTCGTGAGGACAGGCCATCTAAGTATCTAAGTAAGATTCATGAAGTTGCCAGAAAAATTCCGCCTTTAACATGGGCATCAAAGTGAGACTTTCAGAATTGTTGTTGCTAGTTTCATTCTTCCAGTACATTCATGCACTTTCAGCACAAAGGCAACACGCCTGAAAGACGAACTCAGACCGGTTGTGTTTAAAATTTTTAGGGTCAAGATTCATTCCCGACCGAAAAAAATCGCTCCAGAAGACTCGTCCACGATTTGGCGGACGAGTTCTCCATTTTGTCACGCGCTAAACGCGTGGACATGGAAAGCTCGTTCAAGTCTACCCATACCCAGTGGTTATAGCACTTTAACTGGGTACAAAGCACTCTGACAAGACAACTCGTCTGACGTCATTCGTAGTCAGTCTACTCGGTCCATTAACGTTTCGGCCCTTTTTCTCGCCAAGGAGTGGTTTATCCGCGCTCTCACTTTGGCTTTTTTACTGACATATTCACTTTCAACAAAAGACATGTAGTCTTCTTCACTATATCCCAGCTGTCCGGTTCTGCAGCATTATAGAGCTGCACCTAACAGAAGAACGTTTGCTGCTGGTGCGCCATTTCCGCCATACTTGCCAAGCATATCGTCAACTATCCGCCACTTATTTAATTCACAGCCAACGACACAAAGCCACGATCATAGTTCTTTTGCCCGGCACACTCGTAGCCGGAGGCAAGTGGCATACGTAGCATAACTTCGCCGCCGCTCATCCAGAATCCGGAGAACGCACTAGTTTGCTTTTGATAAAGTTACCTCTCAGATACTTATTGAAAATTTTCATTTATTGAATATTTACGGTCCTTTCATATGCTTTCCTGAGTACCATAGTTTGTAGATCTTGGAAAAAGCGTTAAAAAAGTGAGGCTGAATATATAACCGACTTCCAACGTTGGTAGATAGAAAAATCGTAAGCGCCATCATTTTACGCGCATTCGCGCAAGACACACATGCATCCTTACACATACTTTGTCATCTGACGGTCAGTTCGTGGAACCCACTTAAGAAAATTGTCAGCATTTTCCTGCAGTGACTGGACCAGAAATACCAGCAGAAAGTCTGTAAGATCAGCTACAAAACTACACGTGTCATGGCGTCGGATGCGCCAACAATGTGCGTGGAGCGGTTCACTGGCATTTTGCCATTGTTATGAAAGATACAAATGAACTGACCTGCCATGGCCCGGCTACAGTGTTATTGCCGAGGCACGACAGTCACTGGAATCCGACCCGACAATACAGATGTGTGCCCTCAACAAAACAGTAGAGTACACTACAGTGTGGAATGCCGATTATAATGAGGATTGAAATTTAAATACGGCTTCGATTAACTTCACGCTATGCATTATGGGAAAAACGGGAAGTGTACTAAAATGATGTGTATCAAGATTAGCGAATGTTGTCGTCAGCAACAAACGCAGTACATCAGGCTTACACGTGAGGTACCACACGAAAGATGGCTGCCATATCTCAACACTCATATTAAGCCCAAGGCATTGTGAACGTTAAGTGGTATCGCAAGGAAAGCTCTAAGAACATCCTCATACTCGCCAGCTCTGCACATGCAGCTGCTGTGAAACGCGCTGTGATAAGAAATATGTTCAAAACGCCGATGCAGGCGTGTAGAGGCGAAAATGAACGTTGCGAATCGCGAAGACTGGCTTCGGAGATTGCTAGTAGCAATGGCTATGGTCAGAGCCCGGCGTAGGTATTCTCCGGGGCAAGCTAGGCCTCGTAAAGGTGTAAAACTTTAAACGTGGCTTCGTACCAGGAACAAATGGTGATAAAATTTTGGAACACGGACATTGTAATAAGAAACACCCGAAATAGTTTTTGAAGAAATACGTAAAATGGAAGCATCAGAAGTCGACCTCGGGCCAAAAATTTACTAAAAACATAAGAAAACCACAGAGAAATATTCAAAGCCTCATACAAGACTCAACACGTTGAAACTAAAGTCGGCAATCAACGAAACTTGAGTTGACAAGAGTGTATGCATCACGTGCACTGGACACGCCCATTTTCCTTATAAATATATTTTTTTAAAGCGAAAACTGAAGGATGTCAGACCAAAATATACCCATAAGCGAGAACCTATGGGTTGAACAATCGTACGAAAAATGGCCCTCATATAAAAAAACCATATAAACCACCATAAAAAACCACCATATAAGAAATTTTATGACCTTTATTGAATTAGGTGTTCCCAGGAGGACCTGGGAGAAGAGCTGATGTGTTCACAGGTGTTCACGGGCAAACATCTAGCTTCTTTCTCAAAATTTTTGGGGTCTCTTAGCCTACGATTGTATATGGCCGCGGTCGCTATCCACCACCAAAACTGCACTTATCAGGTCTTCCTCTTGTTTGAGAAATCCGTCAAAAAGTGGAGGTTTCCCATTAAGAATACCTCGCTCCACGCAAAGTGCGATGCCGCAGACCGTTGCCGAGGGTCGGCTGAAGGCAACTATTTTTTTTAAAGCGTTGATGCCTTCAATTTTGTTTCAAAACCTTTACGTTATTTACCTCTCATACACAGATTGTACAGAGCAGTGAATGATGCGGTCGCAAGCTTTCTTTCTCGGTTTCCTCCAATCTCGCGTATGATTTTTACTCTAGGAATATCTTTCTTCTGTTTTTAACTCTCACCTATACTATCGTCCTCTTATTCCGTTTCGTCCTTTGTTTTGTTACACATTTCTTCGCATTTCCGCTCATTTTCGTTGAGCAACGATCTAAAGTTCAGCTGAGGCCATCGAAAATAAGAGAAAAGAAGTGGAAAAGAAACAGATAATCTGTGGTAGAATTAGCTCCTTCTTTTTAAAGCAGCTTCGAAAATCTTCTCATTTTCAAAAAGGGCTTCGTTTTCAGTTATGTTCCGAGAACACCTAACGCCAGGCCCTGGCTATAATGGTTCGGCATCACGACGTCATGGGCATCCTTCTCAGCTGCAGCCATATTCAACAAGGAAGCAAGCTATCGCTTTGTCTTCCATTCATCTCTGAGTGTAAGCGTCAGTGTAAGCGGGGCTATTAAGCAGTGTATTTTCCGAGTGCAGTTGCAAGATGATGTTATTCTGATAGACGTGCCGAATGATAACATCAAAAAGCAACTAATTCGGAACCGCTTTTACGATAAAGAATGCAAAATGGAACACTGCGTCGTATGCCCGCACGGTAGATTAGGTGGCTGTCCAAAAACAGAAGTACTTTACCAAACTGAGTGCCTAAGCTGCAATGCACTATACATAGGCGAAACAGGTAGAATGCCTGGTATTCGCATCAAAGAGCACTTAGCGAGTAAGTGGCGAAGAAGCTTGGTTTCTGCACTCGGTAAGCACAGGATCGAAGCGCATGAAGGAAGTTATTTCGAAATAAAGTGTAAAATCCTGTCCTGTGAGAAAGAGATTTCGGCTGGTAAAGCGTTAGAGGCTTTCTGGATCTCAGCCAGAAATCCAGAAATGGACAATAGAAATGAGTGTTTATCTATAACCAGCGGATTTATGCCGTTCTTATCGCTTTATGATCTTAACAGTTAGAGTAAATAAAATGCGGTAACAACCACACCACCCATATGTCCGCAACTACAGTCCAAGCTGATGCGGTTTCAAACCCGCAGAATAGGTGGAACAAGGGTGCGTTTACTCTTTGTCCTGATAGTTTTCTTGGTGACATGTTTGAACGAAAGTCGAGAACTGGCATGGGAGGACGAGACGTTTCGCGATTTAGAACGCAGACGAAAACTGTGAACCGTTTTAGGCCTCTGAAGACGACAAATCAGTCGAAACGTCAGGGCGAAAAGAATAAATGCTTCATCTAAGAAACCTGTCAAGCAAAAAAAACCTGAAGAGTCATGAGAATCCCTAGGTATAAAGAAGAAAGAACATGAAATTTATTAAGAGACATGTCGAATAAATTCGGTTCAAAATGTTCCTCGTGTGATCGAATGTTCTACTTCTAACATCGTCAAATGAATAAATCATAAATCGAAGAAAAGCATTTGAATTTTTACTCGACTTGTGTTTAAAAATGATGAATGATTTATTTGAACATGCAGAAGAAGAAAGTCTTCAATATGCATGTTCAGCAAATGGAAACACAGCAACTGCAGAAAATGCGCACCACACAGCAAGGTGTGACGTCGCGTACACGGGTGAAATCAATTATTACTATGCAAAAAATTAGTTATTTTCTAATAAGTCAAGAAATGATTGGAGCCAGTGGCCAGCTCATGTAGTTTTTTTTTACTTTTGAACACCGTCGTTTTGGAATTTCCCTTCTACCTCCATATGCCATTTTAATAAAGTTGTGCTCTCAAAAAGAGAGCGACTTGGATTTCAGAAGCGGCTAGTTTGGCGCAACCTACCCATTCTAAATGGCAACGAATTTCTAATATGAAGTGCTCCACAGGTTCTACCCTTCTTACCGTAAAAATAGGGTGACGACAACTCTGCCTCGTCAGCACGATTTTTAATAACTTGCGAACTAAATGTGGACCCTCTCACGCGGATGTCTAAAAAGCCGCTTTTCCATGGCATTGCCTAGAAACCTGCTCCGAATAAAATGTACTCTGTTCATAGCATGCAGTTACTTTGGCTGTCCCTGCCACATAAAAGACTGCCGCTGAAGTGACAAAACAAAAGAAAAACATTAAGAAGCAAAATCCTCAGAAAAGCATAGGAACTTAGTTACCATACTAATATAGTCTGTCTGCGCTAGCCTCTCCGTTTGCGCGGTCTTTGTAATGAGGCATGCAGCGAGATGGAGGGTCCCGTACCCATTTAAATGGGTCCGAGACTATTCACCGTCAAAGAGGTGGAGCCATCGCGCCCTTGCTCGGGCAACTGATCCAAATTTCAGTTGAAATTCAAATTTGTCGAGGATGGGTTGTCTGTCGCGCGCGAAAGCTACCAATGGCAAATACGGGTCCTCGCACGTTTGACGGTGAATAATCTCGCATCCCATTTCAATCAATAACGGCGGCTGCCGGCTACTTTCAGCGCAGACAGACTGTGCATCTCTACTAAATAGATGAATTAATCCTAAACAGCTATGAAGCCGATGTTCCCATTTCCTACAGAAGTTTGCTTGAATAAGTAGTCTCATATTTCCGGCTTCTTATGAACTTCAGCAGCTAAAGCAGTAGCTGCTTTTTGCAACTTTTTCCTTCTTTCATAAAGAAGTAAATTTTGATAGGAAGATGCGGCGACTGAAAGAAGCGAAAACGTAGAAATTTTAGCATTTAACCACAAAGCGCTGTTTCTCCGGCTTCCATACAGTCGTCTGGTTCTTCTTTTTTATCTTTCTTTCCACACAGCAACCACCTCTTTTGCTATACGATTTTCCTTGCCAGGAAAATCCCCTGCAAAACAGGCTCTATTCAAGCGCTCCGCTTGACTGCTAGGACAAAAAGCCCTCAAAAACTTCTAACAGAAGTTTGCTAGTGTGGAGTCTTTCAAGGTTTGCAACGTTTGGCGGCGTGCCCCGCGCCAATGGTAACAGTAGCTTGTACTATACCGTGCAAAACGTATCGACAGTATCTGAAGCCGGCCTGTGCATTCGGTAACTCGAGAAGTGGGAGCACGTGTGAGTAAACCACTCCACACATTTTGTCTCAGCCCATCTCCTTCGATCACTAGTAGTGAGTTTGGAGTCTGTATCTCTCGGTCCCTAGGGGATTCTGCACAGCCGCTTACAACATGCCAAAAGACCGACTAAATTTCCACGAAATCGTGCCTTCTCTCAGTACCTGTGTGCGCTTGCCAAGGCCTTGACATGCGCTGAGGATGCGAGACTCTGCTTAGCTGTCACCGGCTTGGCCCCCATGTTGGTTCACACACGATTTCTTTTGTGACAGCCGTGAGGTACCGTTTCGGGATACAAACTGCACTATTCGCAAGAACACTCTTTATCCTTACCACAGTACAAATCAATAGCCAAAGTTGGCTAGGATTACATGAGAGACTTACAACAATATGTACACATGAGATCTACGCAGAGCCTACCATACGCATCCAGCCTGATCCCAAGACTTGGTAGCGAGCCAAAGGGCAGGATAGGGAGGCTGATAACCTACTTATACTGCGATCGATTCCGACTCGACAATCCCAGCAAGCGAGAATCAGCTGTTTCTAGCCTTCTCGCTTGCTGCCCCAATGACAACCGATGCCGTGCCTGCCTGGTACGCAATTGCACTAAACCGCGATGACCGAGACACTATCTGAGCGAATCTACGGTACTTTGCTCCAGCAACAATGTTTAGTTTCCTTATGAGGTGATTCGGGTTGCATTTTCATTGTTTCTATAACTAAATTGCTTCAAATATTTTAGATATCAAGCATTCATCTATAGTTATGGTCGGGATACACATTTCGAATGCCCACGAAACCGAGAAGGATTCCCGAACGTACGGGACATTTCGTTGAATATTTGAGCTATTATTTATACTGAATTTTTGTCTATTATCTCTGATAGAAATCTATAAAGACGGCATATATAAAAATCAACGCTGTCGAAATTTTCACATAAGGTGATGTTCGCTGACCTCCGTTTGATAGATTTCGCAGTTTAAATCGAAAAAGCTCAATCAACGATGAGGAAAAAATCGGTTATAAGCACCCTGTTAAAAGCACTTAAAACTGCGTACCAGTGAAAATCTAGTCTTGCAGAAAGTGTCTATGCTCTTCCACAGAAAGGTTCGTGCTTTGTAATAGGGTCATCCTGAACCTATTTTTTTAGAAGGATTCCAGAGCGAAGTCGCACATTTTCACTTCAAAGGAAGTGCTGATCCTTTGCCAAGTCATTTGGTCTGCGCTGAAGCGCTTTTCGCAAGTCTGTGCTTATCACAAATTATCCACCTGCTTTAATACTCAGATGTTCTTTTTGAATTATTGATATTGCCCTGTGAAGATTTAGAACTTTGATGACGTTTCTTTCTGCTCAACATCTGCATATGTGACCTCCCCCCCCACCAAATGTTCCAATAAAGGCAGCGTTCAGTGAAATATTCGATGTTACGGCCTTATGGTTAGTGTGGAACGGGCAACGGTCTAATACGCAGATACATGCCGTACTCAGCACTGCCTACGAATATCTAAAGCGATGTTCTTTGCTCAAAAAGTGCTCTAAACACACTCTGGCAAATCTCATTTCAAAGAGCTCTGAATAAAGCGGAACATTATGACTACAATAGCCGGACTCTCCATTTCCATTCCATGATAAAAATGTTTTCCCTAATTCACTCCATAATCGATCTTCGCGTTTTAGTAGCAGTTATTAGAGCACAGATTTGTAGTAGGTTTTGGGAAAAACACTGATGAAATCAGTATGAGATTTGTTTTGCTTTATTACATCGTGTCATTTCGTTTTATCCTACTCATGTTGCTGTGTTTTATCTTATTACGTTATACTTCATTCATATTTCTCTTAACCATGCTTCTGATCATTGTAGCATAAAAAGGATCCGCCTCATAAACGCAGCCCAATTTTCAGGGTTTTGAGCTATGAATGAGAAATCTCACATTGTGGTTGCACTCGGTGGTCATCACATATAACCAAAGATGTGATGAAGGCAGGACCGAATTTCGCCACGAAGACAACTAGGCCATTCTCTCAAAGCTTAAAACCATCATCCATCCCGAAGAAAAAGCGAATTCGGAGATTTTTGCATTTTTAGAATATCATTAACAAGATTTCTTTAAAGACAAAATGGGAGCACAACATTTACAGTTCACTGTGGAAATGTCGAAATCGTGTTTTTTGTAGGTCAGGAAGTTGGACGAGTTGTCTCTTCAAGAGTAAGAGCACCACAAAGCGGATGTGTCATAAAACGAACTTTGAAAAGGAGATAATTATAAAAAAGAACCACTGCCAATTACCTAGAGCACAGCGAAAATGTCAAATGTAAATTTTGATGCCGGAGATCTTCGCGATTATAAATGTCCCGGGGCACGTTTACACGAATAACAGAAGCTCAGAGCTACCACAGCGAGCCCACGCAGAGAAAAAAAACAGTGAAGGTTGTTTGAGGAGTGGGGGGGATGCAAACAGCGAAGGCTCTCCTTTGCTTTCCTGCGAATGGGTATCCTGTATTATACTGCAGAGGTTCACCGGTAGGGCAGAGCTCACAGTCAGATGTTTACCATTCTAATGACTTTAGCTCTGCTCAAAGGTTCTCCAGATTCTTCAGCTTAATTTTCACTGCGCTACGGGTTTGACCAGAAATCAGAGAAACCAGAAATTCTGCATGACTATTCTTGTCCGAACATGCGAGGAGCTGCTGTGATTAGTGCAAAATTACAGAAGTTCTAAATCATGACAAACGCTGACATGAAAGCACTCGCTTTAACACGTCTTAAATCTTTTCAAAATCACCGCTGAACATGATTTGTAGCAGATTCTCTAAATTCAACTTTTTAGTGAAATACGGTGAGAACGAGAGGTTGCGCAGTTGTCGGCAACATAAAATTTCACATCTAATGATATTAAAAAAAACAACGAAAACCGTTAAAAACAGCCAAAAAATCAACGTTTCAGAATTCGCGGAAGAGAAGATGGTCCGAGCGCGTCCTTTAAAATTTCTCGTTAATTATTGGAAGCCGTGACCAGCGCAGCTGTCAGCTGGATTGCAGATGAAATTCTGAGTAAGCCGAGCACGAGAATTAGAAGAAATTAAGCTTGTCATCGTAGAAAAATGCGAAGAACCAAAAGAGCTTTTTTCGCTTAGGGAACAAATCTGAGAGTTGCGCAGTTGTGCGCTGGGCTAATAATCGCAAGCTGAATTCAACGATGTATGAAAAGTGATGGTTTACAACGTCGTAAGCGAGAAAAATCGGAAAGGGCCAAATGCCGCATTCTTTGAGCAGGGTTACGTAGAGAGCGTGCAGATCGAGGAGCGCGCTAGACGGCTACCACCGCCGACGGGGCATTTGGCTCTACCCAGTTTTTTTCGGCTGGTATTCAACCAAACTACATAGCTTTATATATCATTCTATTCGAAATTTCATTTCCGACCCACCGGACAACAGCGCAACTTTCGGTTTTTTCGGATTAATGAGGTATACTTGATTTTAAGTTTGTCACTGTTTCTTCTGTTGGAACTATTGCATGTAGCTCATTTTCAAGTATATTTGTCCCCACTTCGTCTATTATAATAGTATGAGCAGTTCGGTCTCATTTACAACATATATTTCCTCTGTGACTGAGAGAAGGAGGACGATACTCGGCGTTTTCAGCTAATTTCCAAGGTTCCTAGTGAACCGTTAATATTTTTATTGCGGCATCAATGATTTTTGTTATTAGTGGAGAATACTCATAACAACCCAAGTATTTCGTGTATATTTTGCCTCTCACTCTTTTTGCCTTGTTTTTACTTAATTTAAATGCAGCGTACGCGGGAAACAGAGGTGTCCATATTTCAGTCTGGAATGTGAGTCCCGAGCCTCCTCATTACAGAACTCAGCAAAAAACTTCAAAAAGTTGAAACCTTCTGGGTCAAAAACGACGCCGAAAAGCCTGCTTGAACTCAGAATAAGGAACAACAACCTGACCAGAAACAATGAAAAAGTGTGTCCCTTAGTGGTGATAGTATTGATAGATGCAAAGAAATGGAGATTGAAACTGAAGCAGCTAGCTTATCCCCTGATAAGCAGTCTACCTATGATGGCTATTACTTGTCAATACCGAGCTAACTCCTCCAACTCCTAGCGAATATAATTTTGTCGCAGAAGCAATTTCACAGTGACTGCATCGTTTTTCTCCGTTCTTCCTGTCGCACTTGTGTTAACTACATCCGAACTTCACGTTAAGCTTACGAAAAATATGTCTTTGTTTTACGCGTATGCTGCCTTTAACATAGCATTCTCATACGCTGTTATCGGCGACAAAGGTGAAAGTTATCCCTTCTCCACTATTTCAAAGTGAAGGTTGTGTAGAACTACTTCTCTACCTATCGCAGCTATGTCCAAAACATCCGAAGTGCACGAGGGACGGACAACCCGTCCATTTTCCTAACTTGGACAAAGCCTTTTTCCGGAAAATTGCAAATTTTATGCCCTCATCTTGGCTTTAGATAAATCTTGTAGAAGGTATCTTGAAAATGCGAAAATCGCAAAATTCGTTTTTATTTTTCGTGAGCGCTGCCTCTAACACAACATATACATATCTATCTTAGGCAATCTTCTCTGACTACTAAACTTACACTCCTCATTTTAGTATCTCACAGCTCGTACAGGGTAGAACTGTTCAGAATCGGTAAGAAACTGGAAACATATCTCCGTGGTGCTCCTTTGAATGTCGGCACAGGGGAGGGAGAAGTTACTATTACTGCTGAAAATATCTGCGACTTGCATCCTTCGTAGGCAAACATACATAGGGAACCTAAAAACCGGACAATAACCCAGGGGTCATATGTAAATGATCCAGTGCGGGGTAGTTCGGTGCTGGTTTTAGTGGGATTATAACCCGTTACAATTCGTTTTTCAGCTTGCTTTCGACTACGGAAACAGGTGAGATAAAAACTAGGTAAATGGATGAACAAAACAATAACACACTTAAAAACAAACAATTCTTATAGTCCATATCAAAAGTCATGAACGATCCCCTCAATATGTAAAAACTCACCCCAACCTCATTCTCGTATCACTGTCAACTTTGCCGCTAATCGTCATTTTGGCCATTTCAATCAAATGCTTCTTGTTAGGTCAACGATCAGCATCGACCTCTGTTCTCGATCATAGAAACGTTTCACCAATTAAGCGGATAATGGCCGGTGGCTCAATTTGCGCAGTTTGTGGTTCACGCAGATAGATCCTCCTTAGAGGCGCAGTCGCACCTTACAACTGCATATGAGATAAAAGCACACTCGAGACAACTTTGACCAGACAATCCCAAAAATATGCTTATTATGCTGCAGTTCTCAAAAACTCCAAGCTTCGGCTACTTAATTCGCCACTAAAAGTAAGCGTACGAATTCCCAATTCCTTCGTAGAAGATGAAATAGAGGTCATGAGAATTAAGATTGGTATTCTCGCATGTGCAGCTCGCATGCGCCATCATGAAATTGACAGAATTTGCCTTCTGCTATCCTGTTCACCGACACACCTCAAACTTGTCCAGATGTGAGAAAGATCTGAGGAACCCTACCCCTTTTTGAACCTTTAAACCTTTGGAAAATGAAGTTTTCGACGATTTCAGGGTGAGAATTTTACGCCACTGTAATCAGCTACTTCAGCAGGATCTAGTTATATCAAAACCTCGGTTACGATTTCGAGGTGATACTGTGCCTTTAAGCTGTTTTCAGCATGCTTTATGTGTTCGCTGAGCCTGTCTTCCATTTCGCTTCGTTTTGTTCACTAGATTCTGCACGCCATTCGCGGATACACTTTTCGTTGCCTCTCATGCTCCTCGGCTTATTCGATCGCCTGCAGCTTATATTCCCCAGCATAAAATTTTCTTCTCTTCACTGCTTCTACTTATTGTTAGCTGTCACCAAAACACGGTGATGCAAAATTAATCAATAAAAATCTATGATGCATCCTATCGTCCGGTTCTGAGGTGAATGCTCCATTCCAGTGAAGTGACCACTAGTACTGGTAATTGTCATTGTTTTCGTTCCCACGAATGTGTTTTATCCAGTTCTCTGTTATTTCACAGGCACCAATTTTATTTTATTATTCCTATAAACGTTGTTTTTGTACCTACGTAAATATATAAAAACAAGAGCAACATCTACCTACGGCAAACATCGCTAGTGCGTTCTTAAGCACATCATCGAGTGTTTTAATAAAATAAGACATCCACAGGCAATATTTTTTGAAGTTATGATCTCCATCTATTAAGTCGGTCTGCGCTCGCAGACTGACTCGATTTTTAAAACAAATTCATTTCTTTCGTTTTGTTCCGAAAAATTTTGTCCTTGCATTTGAGCGCAAACCAAGGTTCCACAGTTATGGACATAATCAGTAATATAAAAACAACCAACAAATTGTATAGATGATTTATGCAGCCTCCATCAATAATATTTACAATGACCAGCGAACTCGGAAACTGCAGTGGGAAGCAAGTCGGATTTTCAGCAAAACATGAGAAGAGTGAGACAGTGAGAACTTGAAAAATAAGGAACAAAATAGAAATGTCGGCTTAAGCCGTGCTTAGAAACGTCCTACGGGAACGTAGGGACGCGCGATGCTGAGAGGCTATTTACACTTGTACATCGGAACAATCTCGAATTTAGTGCATAAAGAAGAGGTCGCGTATGCCACGAACGAGGGGGACTGTACATGGGAGCTGTGTAACGCGGAGGCAACCTGGAATATGTTAGAAGGTGAGTAATAGGGGAACGAATGCTACGGGAAATCCCTGGGAGAATGGCGAAGAGGAGATAATACAAAAGCACAAACGAATCAGTGGGGGGCGAGTCGCGTCGCACTCGAAATCTTGCAAAACAGTGCCTATACAACTCAACGTTCCTAGTGACACAGCTGTACAACTTTAGTATGCACACACACAAAAAGAACAGCAAATCAAACAAAACCGCGCTGCAAGGCGCAGCGATGACAAGTATAGACATGCACACGAGCAATCGTTCTTGCCGTACGACCCGCGAAGGAAACTCGGACGGAGCAGCTCCGCCCGCAACCGAGCGATAACCAATACGAAGAAGAACAACATACACACACGGGAACGAGGATGCTTGAACAAGGAATCACGGCACAAAGTCGATAGAAACTCGGAAATCAAATGTGCTTATTATAACAACATTCATATAAAAACATCATATATGGACACACTAGAAAAGAAATGAGCGGAGACTATACAAAAATACATGAAATAAAATCTCCTGCTAGATGCTTGGAGCCACAGTTTTACGCACTAAATAGCGCGTTCACGAAAAGTCCATGTGCTGTTGGTGTAGACCGTTGTGCCCTTCGGGGCTGAAGCCCGACTGGTCCCACTGAATGTCGGGGCTCATCTGGCTGCCGCCTGTAAGATGTGGCGAAGGATGAGCACCAGCTTGTGAAATTAACGGATCCCCCGTCAAAAGGGGATTGCCACCCTAAATAGCAGAAATGCAAACAAAATATGAGACTTAACAAAAACTCCTTTCTCATTCATGCTTTCTGAAAAATAATGAGCATGTGGGCAGCTGTAACATAAACAGAGTGACGTGCACGCCTTCTATAAATGCAGATCGATAACTGTCCTTTACGCTAATTGGGTGCCGGATGAATAACGACTGTTATTGGAAAAATGCCAACGCAGCATGATTTTCGCCCAAAGCCATAGCCGTACATGAGGATACTAAAAGATGACAAGGGATGTATCTTCTCCGCAGAACTAATACGCGCCTAAATAGCGCCACAAGTAAAGGGAACAAAAAATTCCGTACATGCTGTTATACGAAATTTCCTTCCTAGCTAGACAACATTTCTAACTTATGTTCAAGTCTCACTCCTAACTTCACAGCCCGACATATTCATCGTTACAGACCAGCAAAGAAGATATGAGAGAACATTGTTTTGAAAAAAATCTGGAATTTCTTGAAAATGTTAAGCGTTTTCACTACGATTTTAATGTACCAGAATATGAAACTGTGTTACAACGCGATTTTCGCTGCTTAAACTTAATCGCTCCCCCGTTATTGATAAGAGTTTAGACTTCTAGTCAGCTAAAGTGCAAGTTACACTATAAAACATAAAGTACACTCTCAGAACTCCCTCGAACTTTGAGCAGTTGAGCTTGTAAACTTACAGAAGCCACGCCTTCGCAACGCTAAATCAATAAGTGCAGATTCGTACTTGGATTCGAGGAAGGTAGTACTGGAGTTCGAGCCGTAAGCCAGTAACTGAGCTCTGTTTCTGTACATTCTATTCAGAGTTCGACTATGTTAAGACATCCGCGGCTCAAACAACCCTTTACAATTTCGAAATTTCCGCAGGTTCTCAAAGGTTTCACAACTGGGGTGGGCGGTTGGAAAACGAAAATGTACATAATTTTCGGATACTGCTAAACTTTCGTTCCCTGTCATAAAATTGAACTAGAACATTTGGAATTTGACAGAGGATTCTTCCAGCTTAGCAAATCTTTTAAATAAGCCTTTATTCACCTGCAAAGTAGCCATATCGTCCATCATCAAATCTGGAAAGGGTTGTTGCATGTTGTGATCTCGCCAATTCTGCGGTGTACCTGAAATCGGAGACTTCAAGTAAATCAAACTGATACCAGCTAGGGTAGGCAACACGCCTACCGTAATCGGGAGGACTACTTGATCCGACTGAGAAGTAGCTCTCCGAGTGACTTGCCGCTTGCATTGGTTGTCTGCCCAGAGGACTGGCGATTTGCATCGCAGCAGTCGTATCGGATAATTGTGACATAAACCCGGATGATGACTGAAAAGAGCACAAAACCTGAGCAGAGATCAATGCGAGAGCAGTTTTGGGCAAGTCGACAAAGCTTACAAGAGATCCACAAGGTGTGTGATTAGGTGAAGCCGTTTCGTCCATTTCTTGCTTTATAGGTCGATCAAGACTAGTGAATCGAGGAAGTGGAGGTAAATGAGCAGGTGGAGGTTGCACGCCTTGCCGAGCCATGCATTCTTCCAACTCCTGAAAAAAAGAACTTCATTTTCAAAAGGTTACATCCTATTTCACTACCTCTTAAAGACCTTGACTATCTTCCTGAAAAAGCAGCAAACCATTAACTTACTCGAATCCGTTCCGCATACTGTTTGGCGGCATTCTCAAGTTTCTGCTGGTGTGCTTGCTGCTTAAGCATCAGTTCGCGATCCCGCTGCAGCTGACGGATGTAGTCGCAGGATGCTTTCAAGATTGTTCCTTTGTTAAGTTTCATGTCTCTGCAAAGAGTAAAATAAGTATCCCAGCCTTTTCTTATTACCAGCAAGATTCAACAATTAAAAAAAGAAAGTTGAGTAGGCAAAAGAAAGGTCGTAAAAAATTCCATCTCTATACTCCGCATCATATGGTCCGGATATGTGTACACACATGGATTCACTTATAGTCCTTTTAAGTGACAAGGATCCTCGAAACTGTTGGTACGTTCATGCGCAAGTCTGCCTCATACGATCAACATGATTAAATTGGCAGGAGACAACAAAATATTTACATCTAACGTAAGCAGACCACCACACGTAGAAGTACCAACCTTCCGAAGGCTACTTTCAGCGACATGGACAGTAAAACATGAACCTCGTGTTTTTTAATACAGCAAAAAAAATCCGCAAGCTATCGAAACCAAAACTCACTCTGCTGATGATTTTGGCAACATCAATCCGAGCTCTTTTATACGATCATTTATGTTGTAGCGTCGCCGTCGCTCAACTGGAATGTGGCTATCAATGAAGCACCAAAGAAACCCTTAAAGAACTTACTCATATTGTGAATGTCCTTTTTCCTCCGATCTCTGTAATAATCATCGCCTGTACCACCTCCTCCTCCCTCCTGTGCAGACTGCATCAGCATTGCGTCCATGTCGATTGAACTCGTCGGGGCTGAACTTGAAACGATCTGTCGAAAGTTCGATCCGAGTGCTGCTCCACCGATCGTAATTGGGCTGCCGGAATGGCCAGAGCCTGAAATTGTAACAATTAGTCTGGAATTCGAGCATAACAGATAAATTGGCAAGGTCAGAGCCAGTGAGAATGCTTTCATAGAATCGTCTATTAACAGTTCCCTCCTATATCGAAACGAACTCATTGTTAGTGAGCAATACTGACAATGATCGTCAATGTTGTTTTCAGCGAAATAAACCAGTGAACGTCAGTTTTATGGATTATAGACTTGCTTAGATTACGTTGACTCCCACATTTATTTCTAGACTAAAGTTCTAAACCAGAAAAAACGCGAACAAACAGCCACATCTGTTCAAGCCCAAAACAAACAAAAACTAAGTGCAACGTTTACTGCAGGAAGTTCTCGCTTTAAAACGACTTACATAACGGAAACAGGAAAAACTGGAGATGGTGCCTTTTCCGCTCAAAATTGTTCTGCTTTCGCTCTCACAGTTGTTGTTCAAAAATCACGATTTAGTCGAGGGGAAAAGCTTTTTTGTTAGAAAGCTTTATAATACTAATTACACGCTGGTGTTTTAAGCGTAAACGCGTTAAGGGCAAGTACAAGGATAGATAAGCATTTCAACTACGATGTCCGAGCGAATCGGGATGTCCGATCGCGACTCAATACGGATCTGACAAGATCTAAGCAAATTTGGAACGTTGAGGAACGTACATATGGGAATAGTTTCTGATTATTCGGTAATAAGTAGTAATCAGTTAGTACTTATACAATTAAATATGTGGTCTGAGCTCTACTCTGAACACTAGAAATACATCCGTGAGCATGCAGATCAACATCTGAAACACTTCTTCCTCACACGTCTCCATTTTTTAGCAGTAAACGGCAAATCCAGAAAGAAAAAGTCATTACATTTCATAGATAATGAGCTAGAGGAATTGCTCGGTTATTTTTCGGTGTTTTCTCCACTAAGCCTTTACTTAAAGGCAGCACCCACGCTAAAACAGATTACGAGGTTCGAGTAGTTTATGAACATTGACTGGTTGAATAGCCGAAAGGAGTGATATCGCCAGAAAGCCATTCGCTGCCGAGAAAACAACCAAAACGTAGATGGACCTTATGGACCAGTTACGAAGGATGTGGGACGAGTTGCCTTGTCAAACCCCATCGCTTCAGAACAAGCGCGTAATTTCAACATAAAACAATATGTGTTTATGTTCAACATAACAAATAGAACACCTATAGCGACCGATATGTCAAAGAGCATTACTTATTTGAGAAAGGAAAAAGAAGATCGCGGACAACTTGTCAGAACACACTCAAATGTATTACAAAAGTGGTAAAAGTAGTATTTCTCGCAAATTTTGCAAAATTTCAAGCAGCTCATGGTATTCAGCAGCTTCAAAAATACCTTCCAACCTAAGAAACAGTAATGCGAATTTTAGCATAGGTGCTGCCTTTAAGGCTAGGTCTTACAATTAACAGGTAGGTCGCTCCCTCTGAAAAAATTAATAGCGTCACCAGAAACCTCGTTCATGATGAAATTTACTTCAAACACTTATCAAGTTATCTTTCAGATCACTGATTATTGTCATATCTATTGTATTATCTACCGCAAAATTAAGTGAATAACCCACATCGAAAAAAACCCATCTGTCGGAATCAACCCTAAAAGCAGCAGCGCTTTTAGAGAATTCCAGAAGTAGCCTAGATACCTTAATTTCATAGGTGTACGCTGCGTCGACGACGAAGGATTGACTTACGACTGCATAAAGTTTAGAGCTCTCCTTGCTGTTAGACAATGAGACTTGGAGAAGTTTAGTAATTGAGGACGGGAAGGAGGTATCCAGCTCAAAAAACTAACACACGAAACATAACCACAGCGCCCATATACCGACGAACAAGGCTAACTAAGCACTTCGGATTCAATATGAACGTCGCTGACCACTTTTCCATACGATCCGTATATCGAAAAAAATTACTAGATTGTTTTACTCCCTATATACCACGTGTCTACTCGTTTTTTCTATTTTTTCATGTATGAACAGAAAGGTACTGTTGCGGAAAGCGCTGCACGCTCTCCTAGCTAACAACTTTCCAGCTCAGGTCAATTCTTCGTCTTCAAAAAGGTGCACTGAAATGTCGCAAAAGCTTTTTTAAATAAGTGAATGTGCGATGTACCCTTAGCAAATGCGAATTTCGCGCCCGAAACCTTCGCGTCGCTGCTCTTGTCAAGCGAAGTAGACGAGCGAGGCCATCCGATAGACAGTCACGTGTTGTTTTGCTTTCGGGACAAGCGCTATGTCATCCAGTGAGTTCAGTGATCACTTAGCGGTCACTCGCCAAATCAGCTACGCTGCTTTGTTCCAGAAAAATGACAGTGATATCCGTAGCAACAAATGCGTCCTATTTTCTGTGTTAAGCTGACATTTCCCTTCTAATCAAAAGAAACCGGAGCAAAGCGATAACAGCGAAGCAAAGCGGTCGGAATAACAAACCAGAGGACGACCAACGACGTCACCGCTCACGAGATAATTTTTAACAGCTTCACATCAACAAGTTACGAAATCCACAGCATCAGTTTACTAGTTCTCAGGCTAAGGAACCATTATCAACTGATCAAAACAGCTTACTTACCAGATGATTGAGCACCAGGGATCGGGCGAGCGTTGGAGAGTTGCGTCAAGTTGTCGGCACATGAGTAGCTACCGGAGAGCTGAAAAGTGAAGAATGAATCAGTTGAAGTCTCCAAGATGGAAAATGTAAGTAGGCCATTTGTGGCTATCAGAGGTAATGATTAGCTGCGGATGACTACAGAGTGCCTAGTTTAGAGGAGGGGGCAGTTACGTATAACACGTTAATTTGATTATGACAACGCTACTGCTGAAAATGAAGACGCAAACATCACAGAAGCTCGAATGCTAAGCAAAAGCAAACAGACAGCGGAACCGTAGCAAGAAACTGTCGTGAAAAGTCCTTAAACGTGGGCAGATTCTTAAAAAGGAAAAAAGCTGCCTTCGATTTGGTAGCATCATGTCCCACACTATGATACTGCGTAAAAGAATTTTATATTAGCTTTTACACACTTCAATCTTCAACTAAGAACCATAATTGGAGTGGAAGCCGGGTACTCCACCCATCTTTACCTTTTTGAAAAATTCTGAGAGGGACCTATCACTCGTAAAGGGAAGCGGGCGCCCGCCCAGAAGTATAAGTACATCGCAAAGAAACATGTTTAGAGCTGAATTTTAAGTGGAAAAAGTGATGTAGTAGTGATGAGGTGTAGTAGATTCGTATCTACATGTGAAATAAAAGTCTTCGAAGGATGGAGGTTATCCTGGTAAACCTGAGAGTAGATATATCAATAGGTGGAAAGTATCGAAGATTCACTGCATGTACAGTAGATGCAGGAGGGTTAAAGATGACGAAACATTCCAAAGTTTTCACTTTTCGCAATTTTGGAAGCTCGCAACTCGTAAAGGAAGTGGCATTTTGCCAAGCTTTTGCTAAAATATAAATCTAGAGAGATCTTTTGAAACATGCATAAAGTTCGTAATGTTGGCTAGTGTCTTGGGAAAATTCTCCAGAAAAATCCGAAATTTCAAAGTAGAGATGTGGACTACGGAAGTGGACTTTAGCGGTACTAGAATAGTACGTTAACAGAGTACGTCACGGTTACACCACTTTCTCTAGTTTGCGTCCCCAAAGCAACTCGATCGTATTACAAGTGCTCAAGCCGAAAATTCAAGCACTACGCTATTGTTCCGCATACAGAAACTGTCACTAACAAAATTTCTTTACCCCTTTACAAATACCATTATCCTACTCTCTGTTGTAATTTTCCGATAGAGTATCCAAACAGGAAGTGGAGTAAAGTGCACAGAATTCAAGCTGTGAGCTCTCAATAAAAAAAGGCCGCGTAAAAATGTGGATAACATTGAACCGTGTGCGATAATGATAAATATTGAATGATGATTATTAATAGAGCATTGAGAATACCATAACATGACACCACTAAACAGCCACGTAAATTCAGGATGTTCAAGACACGAATTATTCTGAAAATGTCATTCTAGACCGTCAATGAGTGCAGTCATTTACAAAAAACCGACTTCTGTCATGACCTCATAGCGTTCCTTTCATAAACAGAACTGCATTTCAGATGATAACGCAAGCCTTCATAGACATTTAAATGGGCGGGTGTGATCCCAAGCAGCATTGCGCAGATGTGAACCTTCTGCTCAATAAAAGGAGTGGAAAAACTGCTACATCACGTTTCAAGTGCTAGAATCACCATCAGATTAGCCTCACGTCCTGAAAGAACAAGTCGACGAAGCGACTCTGAGAGCTAGAGTACTGCAGTTCGAACATTCGAGTAATCTCGAATAAAAAGTTAACTGGAATAGTTCTGATAGTTTTTTTTAATGGCAAGATAATTGCCAAAAAAAACTAGGCGATTTATTTAAGCACTTCATTTCTTTATAGACACATATGTGGACTCCTTCGAATAAATTCATACATGTAGCTATAAAGAAACGAAGTGCTTAATTTATTCCGTATTTAGAAGAAGCGGACAATCAGGAATTGATCCTATAGTTTTGGAAATCTAATTTTTATCGTTATTCGAATATTCGAGCTGTTTCCACTTGCTGCTTGAAGAAAAAGGAAAGGAAAAAAATTCGATAGCAGTCAAACTAAAATCTGACGAACTGTGGCGAAAAGTTCACTACCAAGCTAATAAGTAACTGAGATTTACCCATCTCATATAAAATATGTCCGCTAATCACATCCTATCCATCTCGCGAGGTGGTCTTAGGCAGTATTTGGCACCCCATCTTATCGCTTAGGTGCATGTCCACAAATTATTCACTCGAGTGCAACACAGAAGGTTGAAGTCATTGGCAACGACAGAAATTTGCACTGTCGGACAACAAGCACCAAAGAACGAAATATTCATGAAACACATTCTGGACAAGAACACTAACACTACTAAATGCGCGGAATCAATGGTTGAATCGATTCCACTTCGTTATACTTCATCGCCACGAAGCCGCCAATAGTAAACAAAGGAGCGCTGTTTATGCTGCTACAACAAAGAAACTGCGTAATGCAGATGTTGTCGTTAGGATGAGCAAAGCTCAAGCCAAGCGATCGAAGACCAAGGCAATGAACGCGGCTCCGGGCATATATGACACGACAACAACAATTCTGTGAAGGCCAAACATCTTCGAAGATTGTGCGACTTTTGATGAGCGGGTGGAAACCTGCCGCCGCTTTCTGGAATACGTTCTCAAAGCCTACCACCGAGGACGAAAATTCCATTGCTTGAGATCTTCAGTGCTTTTCAAAAGCGTTCTGACAACATGAGAGGTTGGGGACGTGTTAAACAACGACTGTGGAGTAGACAAAGACGAAAAACACAGTCAAATAACTACTTGATGCACGGACCAGAAGCACTTCACAGACACCAGAAGTGAAGTGAATTACTACTGCGAACGATAGCGCGCAAGAAAAAAGATGCTTACAATCTGGGAACTAATTCCAAAGGAGCCGTAGTAAAGTTCATAATTACTACTCCAAATGTATCAACGAAAGTGGTGGGATCTTAAGCGGGCTAGCTCGAAATTATGTCATGGCACCCAACATCCTCACTTCGAATAGAATTTCCAAACTCGAAAAAAGAGACATAAACTAAAATGAGAACGAGTACAACAAAGAACAAACTGAAAAAAAACTTGCATGAGATAAAGAAAGGGAGGAACTGTCTATGAAGGTGTCTAAGCAAAAGTCGCACAACATAACTGCCAATTTAACATTTTAGCTGCAGTATTCCCCCATTAAAACCAGCAACAGTTTCTGAGAAGCAGAATGAAACGTACAAAAATAAAGCCAAGGGATGTTTAGTTCACTCACCTACTGCACCTGAGTTTAAGCAAATACATTCCCATCAAAACAACTCGCAACGCAAAAGGGGTATAAGGCAAACATATTGGAATCTATTTTTAGAGGCATAGAAAGCCAAATCTTCACTATTCTTATAGAAAATCCTTCACTCATCTATGGAATAAATCC
>KN549240.1:331402-343782 GCA_000797555.1 Oesophagostomum dentatum | reverse complement strand
TTCTGTTATTTGCGTAAATTTGCTCACCGAAATTTCCACTAGACGTTTTCATTGTGCTTCTGGATAACTGGTGCTGGTTGTTCTACAAATATCTTCTCTCTGAAGTTCATTTTGTGACATATTAGCTGCGCCATGTCTCCATTGTTGACGAGACAACTCGTCCAATCCCATAACTCATCAACCGATCAGATACAATTTTTAAGCCAGTCTTGATCTTGAAGCGGTTTCACTTTGGCTTTGATTTATCAAGGCTATAAGCCCTCGACTACAATCAAAAAGGGAGAAAATTTTTAGCGTGGTTGCTGCCTTTAAGTAAGCTGAGGCCGCCCTGCGTAGTTGTGCTCCCTCCGCTGTGTTTCAAGCGTATTTAGAACTGAGTCAAGCATTTACTGGGTGTCGCAGCTCAAAGCCCAGCTTTCATTTCTGAAAAGTACAGACTTTAGCTCATCACTAAGTAGGACGTTTGTCTAGTACCGTTCCGTTCACCGTATGAACTCTTTTGCAAATGCTACATGGGAAAGTTCTTCTTCACGCGGAATCTTAAGACTTTATGGACTCGTGATCAGTAACATATAGAAACATACTCAGCAGTGCTCTGGTACTCTGTTACCCTTTGAGCAATCTGTAATAGCTCAAAAGTGGATTTCCCAACAAAATATTGGTTGGAAGCACTTTCCCTAGCCATAATTATTTGAACTCGAATAATGTGAGCATTAAAGGCACCACCCACCGAAAAATCGATTTTGAGATTTTTGCATTTTTTATACCATAGCCATATGGGCTGTCCATTGCCTAAGTAAGAAAGCACTAAAATTAAAACTCACCATGAAAATGTTGAAAACGTGCCCATACCGCTTATCCAAGTTACGGGGGTGCGCGGACGAGTTTTCCACGGAAGAAGTACACTTCAGTGCGATACACTAGCTACGGAGGAAGAAATCAGAATTTCTGACATTTCTACTATTGAGCCTCCGTAGAGTGACGCGCTGTTGCTGTAGTTATCCCGAAACGTACTTGTTTGCCTCGCAAGACACCGGAAAACTCGTCCAGTCACCCCCGTAACTTGGATAAGCGGGATGGGCACGCTTTCGACATTTTCTCGGTGAGTTTTAACTTCTGTGTTTTCCTACTTTGACTTTGGGTAACCCATGTGACTAGGGTATAAAAAATGCAAAAATCTCAAAAACGATTTTTTCCGTGGGTGCTGCCCTTAAGGAATTGATAACCACAGCCCCATCTGAACGTGGAATTAAGGACTAATCTTGCCGGGAAAACAAGAAATGCTAAAGTCAAAAACGCTAAAGAAAGGCATGACTTATTCTTAAAGGATACGGCGAGCGAGTGACAAGAACTTAACTAAAGATTTCATCCATTCGTGACTCCCAGATGCGTACCGCAATTGATTCACTGGATTGTCTCACGAGATGTTGAAAAAGCGGTATAACTCGTGCCATTTTTCTTGGCTTCCGAGTAGTTTCAAATCGCACGTAAAAAAACTGTCTAATCTCTATGCCGGGTATTTCCAAAAATCCGCAGTTGCAAACCCTTTCGTGCAAATTTCACATTTTAAACAGAATTAAATGTACGACATCGTTTTTGATTACCTGTACAAGATTTAGCAATACAAAAATGAAAAAAAGTAAAGAGAAGGTCGGAAACTTTTGGCCGCCACATTACTTTGCTTAGAAGAGAGATATCGACATTAAGATCCCATATTTCAAGAAGCAAACTGGGAGAAGCTCCTCCCGCTCCTGAGCTCGACAAGAAGGTGATATTAGTCTGACACTGAAGAAACCTCTGCGAGCTTCGGTTTAGGTTTGGATAGTCAAAATTTTGTTGAAACCATGATCTGTGGGTTACCTCAAAGCCCCTCCTCCAAAGCCGCTCAAATCATTAACAGAGTAGTTGATATAGATTTCAGAATTTATGGCTCCAAAGAAATATAGTGGAAAATAGCCAAAAAATATTCGATTAAATGAGAATACATCCACAAGTTCCTGCATACTCGCGCTCCTCATTATTGCGATTTTTATGGGCAGCACTCACTCTCTCGACGGATTCTGAGAGAGCAACTTGGAAAATGATTGAGGTTCAGACTTGTCGGGTCAAAAGCCATTCCTCACCAAGAAAATCGCTCCGGAAGACTCGTCTGCGATTTCGTGGAGGTTGTCCAACTAGCTTCCCACGCTAGCTAGAGCGCTATAACCCTGAATATGAGTAGAGCTGGAAGTCTCTTCCATGTCGGAGCGCTTAAGGCGGTAGACGACCACAATAGGAAGCGTACGGCGAAATAGAAAAGTAGTCCGCGAAATCGGGGCGAGTCTTCTGGAGCGGCTTTCTTGATCAGGGATAATTTTTTAGCCGAGAACTTTGAACCTGAACCACTTCTCGGGTTCCTCTTTCAGAAAACGTTACAGGTTGACTGATGCATCACAGTCGCTCGCTTATCCTCTTGTCCAGCACTACTGACGGTCTCATGCGCGTTGCTAGCGACACCCTACACAATGGTCCCGACCTTCTGCATATCGGCTTCGACCACATCGCTCCCAACCCCTGCCCATCGATCCCAACTTCATATCGGTTCCGATCTCCTGCACTCCTGTCCCGACTTCCTGCTTATCCGTCACGACTTTGTATACATTGGCCTTGATCCCCCGCACATCATTCCCGGCATTTTGCACATCGATAGTGTCAACATCACCGACCCCGGTCCCCACCTCCTACCCATGGGTCCCGTCCTCCTGCACATCGGTTCTGACCTCCTGCACATCTGTCCTGATTTGCTGAACTCCTGTTCGCACCTCCTGCACTCCGATCCCGACCTCCTGCACATAGGTCTCGCTCTCCTGCACATCGGTTCTGACATGCTGCACATCGGTACCTCACCTCCTGCGTATCCCCCTTCACATCGTTCCCGACCTCGTGCGCATCCTACTACACATTGGTTCTGACCTGCTGCACATCGGTGCTCACCTCCTGCGCACCGGCCGTGATTTCCCGAACGCCGATGTCGACTTCCTGCACATCGATCCCGTTCTCCTGTACGTCGGCTCTGACCGCCTGCACACCGGCCCTGACCTCCTGCACATCAGTCCCGGCTTTTGCACATCGTTCAAGACTTTCCGCGCACGCGTATATAACTATTTCTGTATCCCGCTTATCGATATAGAGCCATCTGACAGCGCTACCTGCCTTTTTCATAGTACATACAGAACAGTCGCCAGTATCGCGGTCGTTTGAGGTCACTGCAATCGCCGACGATTGAAAGTTTAAATGCCGCAAATACTCAACGCCGTGCAATCTACATACATGCGCTGCTGCATAGAGACGTCGAGTATATCCTCCACTGCCATTGGCTCATATATGCGAAAATCTTGTCATTCGAGGTTACTTGTAAAGGGCGTATGCTTCGGCCACCCTGGCATCCCAATCTGTGGCCACTCAACGCCGCAAAACTCCGCGTACAAAAGCCCCTCCAAATGGAGGCACTGCAGTTGTTTGGCGCAGGTCATATCCCATGTAGAAAACTAATTTCAACTCTTTGCGCCTACTGTGAAGCCAAATATGCGAATTTCAAGGACTCACGCTACCCTCCTTCCGCAGCTACCTTTATTTGGCGTCACGTAACTTGGCGCGCATTTGAGCTAGAGTTCGGAGACGCTGCATATATGTGAAAGAACATGTGTCGCACATATGTTGGAAATTTCAAATGTGAAAGTCTTAGAAGGAGAGCAACCCAGAAATTCTTTTTGAAAATGCTTATTCTTTGACAATGGGCCATGCAGAATGAAGATGGAAGTTTCTAATAGAATGAAACAAGAGCTTTGGAACCGTTACTAGAAAGCTCTGCGAACCATCTTTAAATTACGGAATGGTTTCAAGCTCCGTTTTTTCTAATAGCACGTCACCTTTTTATATTAGATTTCTTTTGCAACACAAAAAGTGTGTCAGTACTGTACAGTTTAAACATTCGAGACTGCAGTAATTGTTGTTAAAGCTCTCTGGGAAATGTGTGAGTTCATTCAAGTGCATATCTCTTCAAACGTCCAATTCTAGAACTAAATTCGCTGAAAACACCGAGATAGTGTTCTCGCGTATTCGCTAATAATCTTCAGAAATACATGGGAATAGAGAAAGCTTGGAAGTAGAGATTGGCTCCGTTCAGGTAACGGATTCGCTGTCAATTATTGCTGGAGCTGAGCAGCACCAACACTATGTCAGCATGCTGTTCCAAAGCGGAGTACGACTACAACTCCCAAACAGCATGATCTGTCTGAGCTGTTCTTATAACCGATAGGGACAGAGTTTACAATTCTAAAGAATGCCTGCACCCAGTTCTGGGGCGGTATGCATGTATCACCTGATGATGACGGGGTAATATGCTCTTCTATGGCACGGTTAGGTAGGCCTTCACGACCGTGCCCTGATAAAGTACATAACCCGATAATGATCAGGAGTTATATGCATACCGCCCAGAACATACTTTTTCATACTCATTGGTCAAGGTTTTACGGAGAAGGGATGAGCAGCTGCAGCTAGGCGCAAACTTTTGACACCGGCTTTACTATCTTGGCTATTGCTGACGAATGATCTTCAAAGTTACTCGCATAATCTGACTTAGAAGAAATTATGGCCGTGGAGCTCGGAAATCGGATTGTGTTGTTCTATGTGTTCTATTCGTACTGAGCTGGTACAAAATTTTGCTGCACGATGTACCTTTATTCGGTTTTGATCACACCTGACACTCACAGGCAAGTACATTTTACTGTTTGGCAATGGATCTATTCGCTTTCTATTGAGCTTTCACGATCTGGTTTGTCTAGCAGTAAGATAGGCGAATCTCATGCAACGAATACAAATGAGGTCTACACCAGTTTGTTTGCGATGCTGTCAAAAGAATCAATTGGAAATGTGAAAGCTTCAATTTTTCTTTGGTTCGAGTCATAAAAGCAGTTTTCCTCAGGTTCTGGTTTACTAGGAGTGCTTGCCCACAAGGGATCGCGGATTCGAGTTGAAATCTCCTGTGCATAAGCGCTTTCTCGCCAGTGTACCGCTTAAAGGCAGCACCCACGCCCAGCGCGCTACCTGAATTCTCGATGGATTACGAAGGAGGAGGTCAAAAATGGGTTGCTGTTTAAATTTCCTCAGTCAAAAATGATTTCTGACCAAGGAAATCGCTTTAGAAGACTCGTCCGCAATTTCGCAGACAGTTATCCATTTGGTTTTGCTCATCAGTCAAAGCGCTATAACCACTGGATATGAGTGGGATTGCAAGACTTTCAGATTCTTGCGGATAGGCGGCGGTAGGCAGCTCCAGCAGAAAGTGCGCGACGAGTTGGAAAGCTCGTTCGTTAAATCGCGGATGAGTCTTCTGGAGTGGTTTTCTCGGTCAGGGTAACCTTTGAGCCGACATTTTTGAACCGCAAGCCACTTTTTGAGTTCCTCTTCCAGAATCCATTAAGAGCACAGAAAGCGTTCTGAGCGTGGGCGCTACCTTTGAAGACGATGCCCACGCTAATTGGCAAAGTTTCTTTTCCAGTCGGTTTGTTCCCCACTTGATAGAGCTCAACGAGCTGAGTCCAGCACTGCAGTTAGTGCCCTACAAACTGCAGTGAAGAACGTTTAAAACCATGGAAAAGTTTCAGTATAGACAAGTCGTCATCAATCGTCGTTATCAGTAGATCAGTAGGAAAAACAGCTCCTTAATTGGTCCTTTGACGCACCTCACTTCACCGTGATATCCGTTTGGACCTACAACAGTTTCCGAGCTGGAATTCATTAAAGTTTTCTCCAAAGAAGACTTTTTGCCGCACTTTTACGGGTAGCACAGAAAGGCCATATCGATCGTGTGCACGTCAGACAACAGATAATGAGATAATCCACTCTTATTGGTGGCTGAAGGAGCGAAGCGTTTAACAAAAAGTGCTTAGCGTAATGTTGAACGCTGCCTTTAAGATAAGGTGAAACGTACTTGACCATCAATTCATAAGTGGAAAGAAGTAACCTGGCCGCCGCATAGCCCTGCTCGTACGAACGCCAGCTCTTTCCCCTCAGCTTGTTTTCAGTGGGTCTGCCGAGATACTAACCTGAAGGCAGTCTCGCTCCTCTCCTTTCGAGAAAATTCACATCATTTCCTGTTGAGCAAAAATCCGGAAGTTCAGAAAATTGTGGAACACGGTGCTTAACTTCACTGCTCAGTGGACTGAGGAGTATTCGAAAGTACATGTGAACCGGGGTAGATCTGTACAATCGACCCCAAAAATTTAGGTAACCATGGTTTTTTTTCGTGATATAGCGTGATCACAACCAAAATTTTTGCAAAAAGTCCGTCACGTTTTAATGCTCCTACAAACTTATTATGTTGATGTAAATGCAAATTCAGTTACTGCAGTGATTACTTTAAAATTCAACACAGAACAAAGGACGGGATTTTGTAGGGGATCCTTGTAAGGATTTGCAATTTCCTGTTCTCTTCTGTTTACGGATTCCGATGTACTTTTATAACGGAGGAGTACGCACTCTTCAAAAGAAAGCGAAAATTAAGAGTCTTTTTTTAAAATCATTTTCGGTTTCAAAATTCTACTTCAAAACTGAAGCTATGAGAGTAATTGAACATCACCACCGCACTCCTCGAGGTGTCTGTTGTCAAATTTAATGTTGTGAGCATGCAAAAGGTTCAAAAACTCTGAAAGTTAATTGAGTAACAATGCCGCCTTAGGTATTAATGTGATTTTTGAGTAAAAACTAACTTATTTTAGAGGAAAGTCCTTTATAGTAACTTCGATAAAAAAGTCTGTGAATGAGTTCTCTCAAATTCCAAGGCTTCATTGAATTAGCGAATAATATTTCTTTCTCCAGATATTAGAGCTCCGAATACATCCGAAAAAAATTACTTGGTTGTCGAACATTATAGAAGAACAAAATACTCTATTTATTCAAGTATTCGGATTCAACCTTTTTCTGTGGTGTAGTGTAAGTATGTGCATAGTAGAGTCGTCGCAAAAGTCTTTGGGCTATCAAAGGATATGTTTACTGCTCGACGGTTTCGAAAATTTAATAGTGCTCATAGATATCACCACTACTCGAAAATCTCTACTATTTTCATCAGCTGAGTAGAAGTTTAGCGCAAACGAATGGAAACAGTATGGGTATCATTTCTTCGGGCCCACCGCTTTTCTCTTATCCAGGGAATAAGCTAGCTATCGTAGAGATATTCTAAGAGTGTTAGCCTCTGTGATGGAGAGGAGAATTCAATATCCACAGAAAAACTACTGAATTCATGAACTGCGCAGAGGACGAACTTCTTGGTATTTTTCAAGATACTTTCAATATATAACAGTCGAATTAGAGTATTATTCTGTCCGGTATAGAGCCGATGACATCGTAATTTGATGGATACCTTCTATTCTGCAGTAATTACAGAGCATAATTCCTTTTCTGAGAAGATATTGGAAAACGAGTAATCTGCTCTGCTAAAGCCTTCCAACAAGGGGGAGGGGGTAACTGGCTCGTTAAGCTATAATTAAGATAAAACAAGAAGAAGGAAAGATTGCATTTGTCTGCGGCCGCTGGCTAGGGTAGTTGTGGAGTGGGAAATTAAACTTTAAATTTTGAAAACTTTTGATTTTATGTGAAAAGGTGGTAGAGGGCCGTGAAAGCCGCATATGGCTACAAGATCGCAGTTTATTTACTGCAGAACATTTTCAGTAGGTGCACAAACAACGTTGAAATACTACTGGGTAGTCTCACAAACCACGTTCAATTTTGGAGGTTATCAATCAGTTGCTGGAGAGATCCAGTGGAGCGGAGGTGTCAGATGGGGCATGCCCCTCTACCATATTGCTTGCTCTTCCTTCTGCCCTAAAGATAGAACCCCGAAAGAAACGAATTCCGAGACTTAGATAGTTTATGAACGAAATCTCGAGATTTAGATAGACGGTCAAAACGTATGTGGACTTGCTGGATCGGTTACGAAGGATGTAGGACGAGTTGTCTTGTCAACTCCTACCGCTTTCTTGTCAGCTTCCACGTCTTCAGGAGCGCAGCACAAAATGTTAACATAAAACAATAGACATAATGTATATGACCTAATGACCTACTATAATGACCTACTTGCCAAAAATTCTACTTGACAAATGCCAGGAAAAAAGGTTGCGAACAACTTGTCCGAGCAATTCGCAATTGTGTTTCACGGGTGGCAAAAATAGTGCTCTCCGCAAATTTTGACAAGGCCGAGGAATTTCAGGTAACTCCTCGCATTCATTAGGTTCAAAAACAACTTCCAGCTTAAGAAACAGTAATGCGGTTTTTGGAATGTGCGCTGCCTTTAAAAGCAGCACTCAGTCTCAGAATGCTTTATGAGTTCTCGATGTATTCTGAAAGACTGAGTTAAGGTTCGAACGCCTCGGCCCAGAAGTAATTCCTGACCGAGAAAATCGCCTCGGAAGAGACTCGTCTGCGATTTCGCGGACGAGTTGTCTATTGGCTTTAAACATTGGTTAAAGCGCTATAATCACTGCGTATGAGTAGGATTGCAAGACTCTTACTGTACTCTCACGCTCGAGGCGGCATGCGAGGCCACCAGAAACCGCGCGAAGAAATGGACAACTCGTTCGCTTAATCGCGAACGAGCCTTTTGGAGCAGTTTTCTCGGTCACAAATGGCTTTTGAGCCGAGAAATTTGTATCTCAACCCAGTTCTTAAGTTATTCTTTCAGAATTCATCGAAAACTCAGGATGCGTTCTGAGCGTGGATGCTGGGTGCTTCGATCTGCTCAGACGTTCCTCTATTATAGGAGATCCTCGCATTTGGAAAAGGTCTCCGAGTGCTGGTGAAATATGCCGAAAACTGAGATGAAAGCCAATCTCAATGCGCTTTCCAGCTCAGTACACACATCTGTGCCGCATTCTAGGAAAATATTTTAGAAATATTGTTAAAAATATTTAATAAATACTATAAATATTTCATATTTTAATTCGTTAAATTAATTCATTATTTATTTTTTATTTATTTAAGATGAATATTAAGAAAAATATTTCATAATAACAAAATATTATATCTTAAAAAACCCAAACTTTCTACCCCTCCTCCCCGGTCGACACCTGTCCGTCTGCCAGACCACCTTCACTTTTGCCTATGCCAGTCAAAACTGGACCTTCACTTTTGGTACCTCTTACGCCCGGGTATCCCACCTATGTTTTGGAGCAGTCTTCCCGATAAGGAATGAGTTCTGATTGAACATTTTTGAACAATATAATACATAATAATACAAACAAACAATAACCTCTTCCATGATTCCTTCTTTTACAGTCCATTGAAAATTCGGAAGTCATACTGAGCATGGGCGCTGCCTTTAAGGAAGTACAAAATAAACACCAACTTTGTGCATTAGTAGATAATGACAATTCAAATAAGCTCTACGTTAACACTAAAGTTAGCGTGGTTTCCAAATCAGGCATATCGAAAATGGCGAAACTTAGGGAAAAAACCCTGACTGACTGAATTTTTTGTGATGAAGTGGTGCTAGAAATATCTGCTGTTTAAGAGCTTTCATAGGGCAAACATGAAAAGGTTTCAAATGGTTTCTGTACTAGTTATACCACTACATGGGTTTTCGTTTCCACTTTCGAAAACGCTTACAACGCCAACCTGTCCAAGTAATATTTCAGAAGAGAGTGCCAAAATTTGTCAACTAGACGTAGCTAGTGTACAAGCAGTAACTCGTCCTGTTGCGTGGAGCTGAGAAATGCTCGGAAATTTCGATTTTTTTCGAATACTCGATGGCTTCGAATATCGAAAAATATTCAAAAATTGAGTTTCTAGGATACTCGAATTTTCGAATAAATTTATTCGAATGTTTTACTCGAATATCGAATAATTTATTCGATTCAGTCCAAAGTATATAAGCTAGAAGGGATCTATAGCTTTGGGCCAGATACGACGTCTTTGCGTAAGGTAACTCCTCCTGATAGTAGTAGCAGCCAAAATGGGAAGAGTAAACAACTTGATATGATGAACAAAGGAACAAAGTATCGTCCAGTGCCTTCTATTACTAAAAATGAAAAATGACCTACGTAATTGGATACATTTAAAAGTTTGTAAATATTTAAAAGTTATCAAATCACGAATAAATTAAATCATTTCAATCTTTCTACAATAAACAGTCTATTAAATAAAATTCTTAGTAAAAAATTAAAACCGCAATGCTATTCCAAAATTTTAAAAACAAAGCATTGAAAGGTTGGTTACAAAGAGATTTTTTAATCTGTCCAATTGATAAAGCCAGTAATAACTATGCTATTATTTGTAAAAAAATTTTACTAAACAAATTATAAAAGAAATGGGAATCAGTCTTGAAAACAATAATCTTCACTTTTCTAACACTAAAAATACTTATGAATTTTACAATAAACAATATACCGTGCAAATCATTTCAAAACAGTTCACTTTTCATAAAAAATAATGGGTTTAAACCTCTCGATGAACCAAAAATACCTCTTATATATTGCCTTCCTAAATTATATTTAAAAAAACCCATCAAATTTCGTTCTATTACCGGCGCATATAATAGTAATATATAACCATTGTCTTTGGAACCTACAAACATATTTATATGCTTTAGAAACCGCTTCAAAAATTATGCTACAGCTATAGCTAATAGAAATCGTTTCTTCATTGGTTATCGGGCTATTAATAACAAGTGAAAAATTATGCTCCTACAGCTTTGCAAATTTAACAGTTTTTTTCCGCTAATTTCACTAATATGTTCATTAATCTTTCACGTAACGTTATTCTTTCTAATACTAAAGAAATATTGAAAATATGTTTCAAAAACTCAGATAAGCCTTACATAGCATGTAGTAACCAAAGAATTTTTTATACTGACAATAATAATCCTAAATACAGATACTACACAATAATGGGCATTATTTACTTAGTAGACTACATTCTTAATAACAGTTTTTGCACCTTCAATTCCTTCATATTTAAACAAAACATAGGTGTTCCACAAGGTGGAAACGTAAGCTCTCTGTTCGCTGATCTAACGCTTTCGTACTGTGAATACCTGTATTAACACACCTCACCACTTAACATAATTTTTCATGCATTTAGATGCATGGGTGATCCATTAATCATAAACAACTCAAATGATGATAACGTAAAATTAATAACAAATTCAATTTATCGCAAACTTCTTTCTTTGGAAACTACACACATATTTCCACATGATTGCAGCTATCTAGACTTAGACATACACATTAACAATTACATTCTTCTTACTAAAATGTGCAACAAAACCGATCATTTCGGTTTCAAAATCAGAAGATTTCCTCATTTATCTACGAACATTTCCAGCAAAGTTAAAGAGTCCACGGCTTGCACCGAAGTACTGCGAATCGTTCGAACTTATATCGCAAAAATCGTAGAAATCCGCGTGTTTTATGAGTTCTGTACACAGTCGCAATCAGTATTTCAGATAACGTCTGCATTCGAGATTTCAACATTTTTCGCATTTAGTTTCTTACAAATTTTCGAGTGAAAGTGCACCGTATCAAAACTGTATGTCATTCCCGAATAAAATTGCTTTGCAATCCAGAAATTGATAGTATACTAACGTATCCGTTAGGTGGAAGAAGCGATAGTTTCAGCGGATATATCCGAGATTGGATCTATCTCAATGTGTTTGCCTTAAGTACGCGAATGAAGGTTTAAGGTACTGATGTTGATCGAATAACTGAAAAAGATATTTCCTAATAAAGAACCATCATCAAAATGAAACATAGGAACATGCGTACATTTCATGAGCAGACCAACTTAAAAAGGTACTCCTACCATTACGACATCACATAGCATACTGCAATCAATCTAATAGGGTTTTGCACCTAAATCACTGACAATCCAAACAAAAGGCGCTCAAAACCTTGCTGAGGATGAGCAAAGACCGTCTCAAAACTGATACTATCAAATGTCCTCACTCCAGTAATCTTCACTTCCGGGAATGTAGGTACCTATGCAAAAAGTCACTTTTGTGGACTACTGTTGTTCGCAGGTTTATTCATCTATATTTGCAACCCATGTTTAGAAGTGAATGGAAAAAAGTTATTGGAAGGTTTAAGCGATAATATTATGAAATGGACATCAATTTTGGCCTACTGTGAGATTTTCTGGAAAGAAAGTAGTGTGACTCTTAGCAGTTACAAGCACGTTGTTTCTTTTTTTTCACAGGTTTCGAACAGGGGCTATGCTTCCCGATTCCCTGCTCGCTTAAGAAGCATCGAACTCTGCAGAATATACAGTCATCATTAGAAGGAGCAATGGCTTTTCTCTCAGCTATTCGAAGTGTTCTTACCATTGAAATTACATAGCTTTTTGAAAGCTAT
>KN549240.1:269616-280614 GCA_000797555.1 Oesophagostomum dentatum | reverse complement strand
AATTCGTTCCATTATGCTACATGCTTGTTAACTGTGGGTACAAAATAGTCACATGAAAATTAAAAGGAGGAAAAAATCAAAATAGTTGTTCGACCGAGAGACTGGCAATGTAACTTGGCAGGAGGTGCAATTTCTGCACTGCTTGTTTAAATCAATCAGAAAGTTAACGAAAATTTTCCGAGTAAGCCAAAGTAAGCATAAATGCATCTTTTGAAAAGCTTCCTGGCTTTTGAAAAGCCCTCCTTACCCTGCCAACTGAAGCGTTCTGCTTTGTATTGCAGAAGTTAGGAACTTAGGCTGGATGCGAGACTATCCATCCTGGCCGTGGGTTCCACTATTGGCCTGTTCAAATGCGGCTACTAACTCGTCCACATTTCCGTTTGAATTTGCATCGATTCTGAATGGAAATTTGGACGAGTTGGTGGAGAATGGCAGCCCCAATCCGCCCTTCCCAGGGTGGATAGTCTCGCACCCACTTAGGCTTCGTCTATGATAACAGTCGAAGCTTCGGCAGGATCTGCAGCATCGTAAGATTGGAAGCCTTTCATCTCATGCGTGACTTCTTAACGTTTTTTATTCTAGGGATTCACCCGTTTTAGTTGAGGCCTCTAAAAGTGCCCCGAGTATGGAGATACTGCTTTTAATTTACATAGAAAGAAAATCATTCCGTCGGAATCACTCCTTTACAAGGAATCGAGGACAGCGTTACTGGAAAGTTACTACTACGTCAGGGACTCTTCAACATTGCTTCCTTTCCTAATGCACGGAAAGAATGCCATGCTTGGTTTGTCTTCTTTGCTTTGCTGAAGAAAGAGGAACGATCTTCTAATGGTTTTCAAGACTCCAAATAATCTTGTCAAAATAATTTTCTCTGAAGCCGTCTTCACCAGAAAAGCTATATATGAGTTTCGCTTGCCTCTAGAGCTAAATCGCCTTTTAGTACCAACTTTTCTGTTCGTAGAGCTGAGTCAGAATATAGTGAGCTCTGCAGGACATGTACTTCTTCTAGCGTCTGCTCCTTCAAATGCTCGTTCGTAGGATTTTGAAGGTTTGGTCCCTTCTTTTTCTCGTATTCTTCATTTTTCCCTTCACCCATATTTTTAAACACATAGTAGGGTTCCTTCTTCTTGTTCTTTTCTGCTTTGTTTTTTCTTTCCTACTAAAGTCAGATAACGTCTTTCCCCCTTCGTTGTGTCTTTTCGAAGGTTTATTTTTGCTTCGTATGGCTCGCGCGCTATTAGGTGCGCAAAATGATAACGATAAATAATCAAAGTGCAGTAAGGCATCTTTTGAAATGTCTGCCAGCCACTTGTTTGTCGGCTCCGAAGTTTCCGTCTTTCATAACCGCAAAACTTCTTCGTCAAGGTGTGAGTTTTTGGACAGTAATAAAGTTCGCTAAGCTAGAATGATCTTGGCTGAGTGCTTCAGCGGAAAGCCGACTTCTTCATATGAATCAGGTCCCACTTCCTAGTATAAAACAGCAAGCTCAGTTGACAGACGGAATCCTTGGCTGAATCCAAGAAAGAAGACCCACCGATATTCAGCCAAGACAGCCGGAATTATTTTTTTAAATCAGCCTCAGTTGAACTGGAAAAGAGCATGCATACTACTAAGCGGCGCAGACGGAGATAGGCTGGGTTTCCTTAAGTCAGCTTAGAAAAGTATCAGTTGGTGCAAAATGGTGTAAGATATAAAGCAGGAAGGAATCATGGCTAGAGCGCGGATTTACAACACTTGCGCGTGAAAACGACACGAAATGTTGTGAAAGCGCGAAAGGAAATGAATCATGTTCACTTTATTGCTTGGAAGCACTTACCGTTGTGGGAGCTGAGAGAGTTAGTTTCAGCTAAGAAGAAGGTCCACGAAATATTAAAGTTATGGAAGGAGGATCTTTCTTGCCAATGCTGCTCTCGCACCTACGAGATTCCTCACGCTTTTAATGATCCCCTTAGGCGCTACTCAGGAAACTCAGCGCATGACGTTGACGCCGATTTGGCAACAGAAAACCATGCCGTATACTCGCTGCAAATCCGGTGTTGACTTGTTGCAATTTGAAACGGCATTGACGTCGGATCTGCGACACTTTGACGTCGTTTCAACTTCATGCAATATTGGCATGAGGTTGACGCAGGATTTGCATCACGTCAACGTCGGATCTGCAGCACATCATTCCATGATTAGGATATTTGGAGCGATGTTCTTGTGATCACTGCAGCCTGCCACGCTTTCTTGCTACGGGCCGGGTGGGGGTGCGCCATCTCTTTGGCGGACATGCTGCGCACTTCGCCGGGTGGCTCTGCAAATTCTTTGTACAGAGCCCCCTCCGATATTCTACGCCAGTCACCAATTTTTTCCGGAGGAATGTCCATTTATCCGGCTGCGTACCAAAGGCGGGTATCATTCCACATGCTCAAACATGGAATAAATTATCGATAAAAGCGCTACAGCAGGTCTGTATGAAGTCAACGTCGTTTCAGCGTGGGTTTGACGTCGAAGTGACGTCATGCATAATGTTTGCAGCAATAGCGTGACGTCAACGTCACGTCAACGTGATGCGCAACACGCTGACGTGATGTAAACGCCGGTTTATTGGTGCCGAAACGAGGATCTGATGCAAAAGTCGGTTTATCGCGTCAACTAGCCGGAAAACCCAAGTTAACTTCACTTTCCTGATGCGAACGTCGGTTTTCTGTTGCAGACTTGGGCTATCTGATGCAAACGTCATGTTTTGAGTTTCCTGAGTATGGCGTTGTACCTTGGCTCCACTCGTGCTCGTCGTTCCTTGGAGGCAGCTGAACTAACCCACCGGGATAAAAGAAAACAGAAAACTTGCCGAATTAAAGCAGCAAAGGAAAATGGATTAAAAATGAGGATGAACATTATACCACTAGAATTGAGGCACGGATATAAAATACAGTGTTTAGCTGATAGAAGACAGCTCGAATTAATGTACTAAAGGCAGCCACTGCTGTTCAGCGGAAGTCGCGTCGCAACGTCTTGACGTTGCGACGCGACGAAATCGCTGGGGAGGGGGAATTGTTCTTCTAGGTTTTGTTTTAGATTCATATCTAACTCTCTCTTTTTCACATGTTATCTGTCATAATCGCAGTTGTGTTCGAGATTATGGTGCAAACACTTTTAATTAAATCGCGTTAAAATGAAGAAGATAAAGCTTGAGGCTAAATACAGTTGTTTCTTTTGTAAAATCAGTTTATCCTATTATTGTGTGTTAGTTTTTTCTTTATGCTCATGGATTTCGTAAAACGTTGATGTAAGAAGAACCTAGTAGCTGCAAAGGACGTAGGCCCCTTTTTTCAGTTTTGAACAGGGGAGTGGAAAGGCGTATCCTTTGCATTTTTGGTCACTGTTAAAGAATCTACTGGTGCCCCTTTAGCTGTTAAGTTTTTTTTCTGTAATGCTTCCATTCAAAGATCACTTTAAATGCAGCACCCACGCTCAGAACACTTCTTGAGTTCCGAGCGTGGGTTTAGAAAGGGGAACTCAAAAAAGGATTATTCAAAGTTCTCTGCTCAAAAGCCATTCCTTGATTATGTTGGATTCGCCTATCGCCTTAGGCGTGTGAACATGAAAGGCTACAACTGCACTGATTCCCAATGGTTATAGCTCCTTAACTAGTATGCACACATACTGACAAGACAACTCGACCGCACCTCCTTCGTAATCGGTCTGACGGGTACCTTTTGGCCGTTTTCTCGGCAACGAGTTGCTTACTGCTGCCTCATTTTGGCTTTTGGTTATTGAGTCACCCAGAGTTCATAAACTACCTGGATCCCGTAGTGCTTTTAGCGTGTATGTTGTTTTTAAGAAAGTTGGAAACCACAAAAGGCTTGGGAATGCAAAACTGCCATTCATGTTTCAAGTTTATTATTAGGTCAAGTCGTTTATGATCAGTTGTTTGCATAAATCAGGCTAGAATTTCTTCCAGAAACGACAAAATCAAAGCTGCGAACCGGAGTAACCAAGGTTGTGTAAGTTCCCGTCTGTGTAGTTTTGCGTCACAACTATGCCCACCCCGCAGCGACGCGACGAAGTCGCTGCGACTACGTCGCTCCCACAGACGACGGCGACGCGACCAAATCGCGTCGCGTGAAGTATACCCGGGGCCTTAGGTTGGCCAGTAATTGCACTGTTTCAGCAGAAAATTCTCTGCAAAAACGAAAGTGCTTTTAGTGTTTCGCAGCAGTTCACACATCGTTGAAAGAAAAGAATATGCGATTTTAAATATTAGGTCGTTGCAAAAGTCTTTGGACACTAAGAACATTCGTCTTTTTTTCTGATAATGTGACTTTTGCTGCTTTTGTTTTTATGTGGTGTATCTGCAGTGAAGCCCTGCCATTTTATTCCACATGCCAGAATCTACCCATATTGCTTTGTACTCCCATAAAAACGATAAATGTTGACGTGCACATAATGCACCTTTCACTTGTAAAAATTTTGCATGCGCTAAAGTTTTCAGTGCAAAAGGAAAAGTTAATCTCATGATAGAGGAAGATCAACTCTATCTGACTGTATGTTCCTTCCCAATCGAAACTTGTCATCTTCTCCAGTGAATAAGCTCCAGAATTAAAAGTGGCTTGGACGACCACTGAGTAGGATTTGAGCATTATTTTTGTAGCTGTAGGCGGTTCTCTCTGTCACATAAACCATCACTTTAGAGCCCTACCTTACTACCCTTTTAGGCCACCACGGGAGCTTTCCGCAAAATCGCAGATTTAGAAAATTGGACTTCAATTTTCGACTCCCCGTAGAAGCTCGTTATGGAGCATGAGCAAGGGTGATTTTCGATTTCTTTATGGCATTCTTGATGACTGGCTGTCAGCGAAAGCGAACTACCTTTCTTTTCCCTTTTTCGTGCCTCATCTTAACCGGAGAAATAGTATCGCACTAAATCGTCAGAAGGAAGGGGGATTACTCATCGCCTAGTCGCAGGTCCTCAAAAATAAATTATGTTGCAGAATAATTCTAGAATGGAAAGCATCCATCTTATTACAGTGCCTTTGGCTTCATGCGGAAGAGTGTTAAATGTTACTTTAATTTGACTGTTATGACTCAAAAATACATGGAGAAATACCGAAAGTTTATTTTCTGTGCAGCACACGAATCATGCATTTTCTTCTGAGGCATGCTAAAAAAATCGTGGAAGTGTGGGTTCCTAAAACTTTTCCTTCTTTGTATAGGCTATATCATCTCCTGTCAGAATATCAAGTGATTGATTTGCTATCTTGTTCCCTGAAACGGAGAAAAATCGGTAAGCAAAGGGTCCGGAAAGATGATACCCAAAATGTTTTCATTTGTAACTTTCGTAGATGGAAAGAGATGTTCTTTATCTCATTGCTGCATAAAGCGGAGACGTTGCAGATAATAGTTACTGTTATGAGAACCGTTTAACTTTCGATATTATAGAGCAGTGAAGCTTGGAAGAAACACCTTTGAGTGTCCCAAGACTTTTGCAACGACCTAATATGCATTTCGCGGCAGTATGGCATATTATGAGGTTAAAAACGTTGGTAGAAGTTGCAAGCATCGAGAGAAAAGAAATTTGAAAGGAAAAAATTCCCCAAAATTGCGACATTTTTGACAGCGCTGATTCGGAAGTTTATGGATGAGCCGCGCCACTATGAGGGTAAGATCCTCCTAGAGTTATGCTAACGTACAATTGTGTCATAGTTTGCTTTTGTTTATCCAGAGATAAAAGGCAAAACTTTAGAATCAACCCTTATACAGCCCAGACATAAAATATGGGAATTTGGGGGAATTCGATTTTTCAAAAACTTAGCGACTCAAGGTAGAAGCCACCAGTCTCATGCATCTAACAACCCTGTCTCAGCTCTATTCGGCTGCCACTTGATCACCTGATCATCGTGGCTCTTACTGGCTGCAAAAAATTGCGAAAGGCGGGGATAGCATCCAATTTTGGGTGGTTACTGCCGTCGTTATTAATTCGAATACACTGGTATCATCGAATATTCGAATATTCGAATAACCGAATATTTCAGGCTCTCGAATAATTTAAATATTCGAACAGGCAGAATTTCGAATTATTCAAATATTAGTTCGAATACCAATGTATAGTGGTTACATATTATGCTTCGCAGGAGGCTGCTTTTACTAGCTGGTGGACTGAGTTTCTGTATATCTGTTCTAGAGGCCATATCGGGAATATAGTTGAAACCGAACATTCGTATTCGAATGCGTATTCGAAAATATTCGACTATTCGAATATTCGAATAGTCAAATATTCGAAAAGACCCCATTTTTCGAATGTATTCAAATTCAAATATTCAAGTATAGGTAGTATCCAAATATATTCGAATATTCGAACCCGGTATTCGAAATTCGACAACGAAATTATGTTTCTTCTGGAAGAATTGAGACAACTCTGCTGTAGAACAGACTACAGAAAACATCCCATTTCCTGCACATGGGGTTATAATTTTAATTTGACAAAGTCGTGAACAGAAATATCGTCTATTCATTGGGAAGTTCAAAAACCTAATTTCTCCGTCATTTTCACCTCCCGATGCAACATTTCATATGGCAAAGTAGGTGAGTGTTAAAGGCAGCACCCATGCTAGAACTTATATTTTTGGTTTCAGTTCTAAAGTGGTGTTCGGGACTAATGAATATGACCCAACATTTTAGAAATTACGAAATTCGCTAAAAGTCCAACTTTTGCGCCACTGCCACCCTTTTTGGACGCGTTATCCGTTGCTCGTGCACTTTGGAATAGTCACATCTGGATACTTGCTCTACGGAAAGTATTACAATAAGAATCGCGGCAGCTCGCGTCTCTTGTTTGCAAAGTCCTTCGTAGAAATTCTGGCCTTCTGCTGTTGTCCAAATATGGCTTGAAACAATTACAACTGTCAAGATATCTAAGTCCAAGATCTGCACTGGATGTTTCTTCTATACTCTTGATACCTGGGAGTGGTGTTTTAAAAATATCTCCTCATGAAAGTTTATTCTGTTGCATATTCGCCATGTGGTATCCTTGCTGTCAATGGGGCAACTGCCACACTTTTTTAACTTAGCGAACTAATGCGATGCTTCTCTAGACAATTTCTTAGGCAGATTTGATTTTAGAGCGACTTTACTCTGGCCTTGATATAAAAAGCTAGAACCTCTCGATTATGAAGAAAAAATGGGAAGGCATTTTTATTGTAGATGCTGCCTTTAACCCCTTGATCGACTCCTTAGCTGTTTACATACTGGGCCACTTATGTGTGGACATACAAAGAAATTAAGATACCGTCACGTAAAGATTACTATAACGGTGTGTCAACTTCAATTCGGATAGCAAAACTTAAAGATTTTAATTAAATTTCAAAATTTTTTGCGACACCTGTCAAAATAATTCGACCGAACCTGACTTCGCTCTGAGCTTAGGACGAAAATTTGCCGTACACTTATACTACTTATCGATGATTGGTACTAAGTTTATGCTCCTACTTATCGTTTGCACTTACACTCTAGGAGTTTTTGCCCAAAAATCTGCATTTTTATGTGAGAAAAAGGAGGAAAAAACAGTATATTTATTTATGAAAAGGGCAAAGAATTGATTCCTAAGAGCAGCTTCGTTTCGCATATAAAAAAAGGATAAAGGATAAAGGCCTCGGCGTCTTCAATACCCCTTGCGGGTATGCGCCGACGCATTCCACTTCATGAACGGAGAGGCAGTGAATGCGTGCTAACCTTTACAGTGATCTGCGGGGGTCAGTCGATAACCAAGTCAGTGCTTTCATCCTCCCAGACTAGGTCTGGTACCAATTGTCAGCCCCGGAGGGTACAGCCTTGGTTGGCCTGGTGTGCGGGATCGAACCTTGATCCTGTGGCTACTAAGCAGCGCCTCAGACCACTTGGCCACGCGCCCACCCGTTTCGCATATACAAGCGATAAACATCCACACTAATTGGTTTAGAGGTTTGGTTTGGAGCAAAATTCCACTAATTCTCATCCTTGTAGTCATAGCTGGTTAAACAAATTGTGAAGGCTTGAACTGTGAAACAAGGAGGTCTCGTGTAAGGCAAATGTTTCACTTGTAATTAATTGGGTAATAGTATATAAAATATAAAATATATAGAGAGGGGTGCTAGAAAACTCATTTGTAGCCCTTTAGCTAGGAATTATATTCATGAAAGAAAGTGGAGCCATGTTTCATTCGAAAATTATTCGAATATCGAGTATTCGAATATTCGAATAGTCAAATATTCGAAACTTGCAAAATTCGTATATTCGGTTTCGAATGTTCGACGAAAGGGGGCTTCGAATAATATTCATTCATTCGAATATTTGAGAAAACTTCGAATATTCGATACCCGAATATTCGATGTGAGTCGTCAAATGTTCTAATTATAATCGGGAATAAAGCTTACAAGGTTTGGAATCGGGCTGACCCATATGATTTTACACAGTTAATTGAAAACACTTGTAAAAGTGTAATTACTCACTGCCCAACCTCATGTAGTTTTTTAAAGATTTTTTTTGCCATTTTTCTAGTGTTTCAAAAAGGTAGAACCACCTTACGAATACTTCTATTTTAACGCCTACGTTCAAAAGCCGAAAGCATCCAGTAACTAGCAAATGATCAATAATGAACGAGTAATCTAGAAGAGTCACATCGTTCTCTTGCAGCTGCATCTTGCACTGTTGAGGCATGATTAAATTACTGCAACTTAATCCGGGGTTACAATGCTAAGACTGGCTTACAGTGAACAGGCAGACCCTGCCTGTTCACCTATCGCCAAATTTGTACACTTACTGCATGTTAGTGGTGCCGCGTTAACGGATAATGCACACCGCTGATACGCAAGTTTCATCTTATCCTTGCGTTATTTTGCTTCATGACATTAAAACAACAAAATCCAAAGAACATATTCTTGTCATGACGATAATGGCGAAACTTCTCCTTCTGCCTTAGAGTCGACCATTCTACTCGTTCTCGCCAAGAATACAGCTTTCACTGCAGGGGTACTTCTCACGTGTCAGCTCTATTCCATAAACGGCAGAAGCTGACTCACGAACAATAATTTCCAGCAGAAATAGCGTTTTAGTCACGATTCTGCACCATTTTAAGTTTAACTTTAGTTTAGCCTCTTCATGCTTTGCTATGACACCCTATATTTCGTTGCTCCATTTGGGCAAGGAGTCTGAGAATCTTTCCATGCAGAAATATCGTATCTCAAATTTTTCCTACTAATGCTAAGAGGTATAAAAGACTCGTTTTGTTCCCTAACGTCATTTCTGGTGCATCGACAGAATTTTAAGATGATTTGTTGGCTTTAGAGAAGTCTAAACAATTGATTTTATTTTGATCCAGAGAAGATTGAATCAGTTTTCGCTACAATTCATAAATTTTCTCAAGAAGCCTGTTAGTGCTTTAGAGCTAATTTTTATGTTTATATGAAATAAAGATAAAGAACTTTTGGGGTAAGTTTAAAGAATTCTGGAACAGCTTCTATATTTGGGTCAGCTGAATACCATCATTAATTGGTAGACCTTGCAGTTACCCGGCTGACGATTTATTCATCGGATCTCATATGAAGGAACTTCGGTAGGGGCCAGGAACTGAGTTGTACCGCTAAAGTAGTAAAATAAGGATCATATCTAAACTGGCGCGCCTCAGTGAGAGGAAAGCAGAGTTTTCCTCGCATGCGACGCCCGGGATCCACTGGGCCCGGGGCGTCGAAAATTTTTGAAATAGGAGCTGGAGGGGCTCAAAAATTCAGCTCCAAATGGAAGAAGAGCGAGAGGATCAAGTCTGAACCTCAACTACCGACATGGAAGGCCCTATGCTGCTAGGCTATTTCTTGTGAAAAACCCTCAACCTGAGCAAGTTCCAGCTAATATCGTGAGAATTGCGCGAGTTTCGAGTTCTTCGTGGGTCGCCCGTCTTCTAGGCGCTGGGTGGTTCGCGTATAGGTGGTCCGTAACTGGAACACCCTTTCCAGTAACACATGGATCCCATAGTGATGTCGGTGGACAACATGCACGGAGGACGAACCCATGAAAGATATTATGCCCCAAGTTGAACTGACATTCTTTGGCGCGAATTTAAAATTCCGCAACATTTTTGTATAATGTGGGGGACGCGAACTCTCATTCTCTTTCAGTGAGAAGCTGATGATTTTTGAAATACCACTCTGATTTAAAATGATTTTTTGTCGTTCATAATTACATCTTTCAGCTCGAAAGCGAAGCGCAATCAAGTGAAATGAACAAACGAAGACTGGCGCTTCATGGATATAAAAGTGCTTTTAAAGCATATACGTAGACATACGAAAATAAAGAAAATTGCAAAAACTTGCGGAACAACCTAATAGCGCTGTCGTCAATGTATTAACCACCGGCTTGCATACAGAATTGTTCAAAAATGTTCGAACGCGAGTTTCGTTCATGTAAATAGTATTTCTCTTATGGAAGAGTCAACAAAACGAACCTTTTGCTTTTATTAGTGGTCGAGGCGCACTTTATTTTTTTAAATTATACCGTGTGAAATCAAGAAGTGTTACATTTAAAGGGATTTCATCCGCCCCGTATAAAACGCCATGCTTTTATTGAGAAAATTCACGGCACTCTGTGAAAGAAGGTTGTAGGTGCTTGCCAGCCATCGAAAACTGTCTCGAAAATTTCTTTTTTTTGAGGTAGGTAAGCAAGCATCAGTTGTTAGTACGTTATCGCCGATGCACTCAGATGGAGCTATGGTGGGGGCGGACGGAAGTTACCCTTTTAAATTGAAAGTCAAACTGTAGTTCGACGAAAATTATAGTCGGCATTGAAATACTCTTGAGCGCTACTATATACTAAGGCCTCCGACAAAGCCTTGCATTGCTGACGAAAAGGAGTGCAACCCTTGAGCAATGTAAGGTAAATAATACTGCCCCCACATATACTTCCTTACACAAACCCAGAAGAAGCCATATTCGCCACTGCCATGTAGCATAATGTTGTAGAGAGCAGCGAAAAGGTTCCAAAAAAAAA
>KN549240.1:243050-255444 GCA_000797555.1 Oesophagostomum dentatum | reverse complement strand
AGTGACCAGGACCGCGGTGCCCGTGTCGTTGCCCAGCAGCCACTCGTAGTACACGAACGTACGAATTCGACCTTGGTCCATTCTAGCTTCTACTGGTAGCTAGACGCGGCGACTGCGCCTTATATACCCCTAGCGTGGAACTCTGGAGAACCTTCTAGAAGGTTTTTACACTTGCCTGATATTACAACACTTCTAAGGAAAATTATAGAATTTTGAAAATTTTCGGACAGGAATTATTGGACAGCCTAGTATTTTATTTGTATTCCTCATGTAAAATCACCAGTATCAGCCAACGCTCTGTTTTATTCAGCAGTGGGGCCGAAATAATGTGTGTGCGCTTACGAAAGTTAATTAATGACGGAGATTTGGTGTTATTTTTTAGACAACTGGTTTGGTCATTTTGTTCTGATTTAGAAAAGAAGCTAACAAACGGTATGTTCTCATACGACGTTCTATCGTATAAAAAGAAGAGCAGATATAGCTGTTCAACTTTTCTGATTTTTTTTACCATGCTTCAGAATGAAGTGCAAGGTTCCTGCGCAGAATAAAAACAAGCTCTTCATTGTTTTAACTCCTCGGTATTTCAGCAACTTTCAAGCAGGAGAAGACTAATTAGACGGGTGTTTAACGCTCTCCTGATCCAACTCTACCATACAGTAAGTTGATGAATATCCTGCATTCCACAGTATTTCCAGAGCATGATTAATTCCCTGAGAATCCGCTAGATGAATGTGTTCCCGCACTGCAGTGGATCCCACTGTGGCCCGCAGTAAAGTTCGTTTATCCCTGATCAGATGTAGAAATCGTCAGCCGGGCTTTCGCGAGGCCCATCCTATTCAAAGGATATTTAGCTGACCCAAATGTAGTAAAGTAATTTGATCGGGTGGGTGCCACACTGGAGAATCGTGTGGTAGATGAAACTTCCACGATTAGAATAATGTGATTGAAAAATTTACCCGTTCATACGCAAATATATACAGATTAATTGTAAAACAATCGCAAAAGCAACTCAATCGCATTCGCTTCCACGCGTTCGCTTGTATACGTCGCTCTTGGTGGTGGTGAAATCGGGTACTTTGCGGAGCAATATTTCGGACCTTGTTCTTACAAATCATTCTAGAATGGTTCAAAATGTTACAGTTCAGCCACCAGTTGGCTCCAGCGACCGCAATAGTGTGCAATTTGATCTTAAGTCACCTCTGATCGAAGGAGGGAACAAAGCTATGAGAAAAGGCTTCAAAAAGACGGACATTGAAGGAATTTGGCTTATTTGTCTTCAGCAGATTGGTACAACTTTCTTAATTCTGTGAGCACTGTAAATGAAAAATATGAAATGTCTTTGGCTATTTTGGATCATTGTATTGACCTGTTTGTACCAGTGTCGCTAGTCCCCATTAACTGCTTTAGGCTTCCACAACACCTGCAGAAGTTGTATCAAAAAAGGAGTGAAGCGTATAATAAGGCAGCGCAGACTAATTTCATGGATGATTGGAAAGATTACAGGAATATCAGCTTTGTCTTTAACAAGAAATTGAAAAAGTATAATAGACCGGTTGAAAAGAAGATGATTGAGTCTGGTAATGTGAAGGCTTTCTATAAGATGATCAATTCTAGACTGCGAAAGAAACCTAGAATGGGAATTCTTACTCGAGATGATGGAACAATGGCTAAAACAAATGAAGAGAAGGCCAATTTGTTGGCTAACATTTTTGAGTTAAATTTTCAGTCTTTGTCGTACCCGGGCTGCATCGGTGGTAGGATAGCTCCGGACACGCCAGAAGCGGGACCCGTAGGGAACCACGCTTTAGTGGAGAATGCTCTAAGCGGGCTTAGAGGCCTACTGCCCTCAACTATACCGGCGGCTGCTCGCAACTAACCTATGCGCGTTAACGGTTAAGGCGATGTTTAGGCGTTTCACTCTAATACAACAACACTAATGAATTACTTAAGTTTATCCTTACTTCCCCAAAATGACACGTTAGAGGCGATCAATATGATATATACATATAAAACATATGTACAATAAAAGAGGGGAGCAAGTCTTAGCCGGCCTGGGCACATACGACGCTTGCGTGCGACGTTATCCTCGAATCCAGGCGGCTGTCGTCGGCTGAAGTCTTGGCGCTGCTCTGCTGGCTCGACGAAGACGGGCGGACATCTCCACGACGGCGTTAGATCGGCTTGAGGGCGCGGAGACGATGGTAGAGTCCGGCAGCTTCCAGCCGCGACGAGTGGTGACTGAATGGCGGCGATCGACAGTCCGCCCTTTTATAGCGGAGGGGCGGGGTGCCGCGGGCGCGCGGATGGCTCGGGCGTCTTGGCGAAGAGTGAGCCACGGGCAAAGAGGGACGCCGTGGCAAAGCCAGGCGCAGAGAAAAAGGGGGACGGGCAGGTTGGCGAAGAAGCCGAGGGAGGGACGGGAGTCGTGCGCGAGGCACGACACTCCGGGCCGCGAGAAGATGGCGTGAACGTAGGTGCACGACATGATGGTGACTTCGGTAACCACTGCTGGACAGCGGCATCCACTGACGGCGACATCTTGATGGTGATCCTCGAATCCTTGCATGACGTCGAGACGGCTTCGGCGGGGATGTTGTTCGGCGAAGCGCGTTGCGTGCCCCTTACTACGAGTTAAATACAGCGACGGCCTACGAGTATAAAATCTGCCTATAACGCGTCTTACCTACTGTGGGCCTAGGTTTATAAACGTTTTTGCAGCGTAAGGAAAAGGTGATGTTGTGAATTTTTTCGCTGCGGAAAAGGCGTGCGATAAATTTTGATTAAAATACTACGTAACCTTCGGGGGAAGTGATATATCGGCTTCTTCTGGGTAGAAGCATAGACCATGGGCGTGGATGACGCTCTGACGGAACCATAGACCATTGGCGATTGACCATGTTCGGCATATGACATCAGCGTGACCATTCGGAACCATGTGTTGACGACCGTGAAGTGTGGCATACAGCTTGGCGTGACGGCGGCTCGACATTGTGGACAGCGGCTTGACATGACGTTGTAGAACGGGAGAAGATATTTTTACCTACTAGGCGTGCGTTTACGCAAATGAGGAGGTCGTTCACAAATGCGAGGGAGAGATATTTTACCTCACTGGATGTAGAGGGGGGACAGTCCCAGGTCAAACGAGGCAACATCAGATGACAAAGAGAAGCTGATATGGCATGAATTGATGATCTGCGATCTCTCAACGCGGAGAAGATGTTGGTTTTGCCCCAAATTCCCGGAAAACTGGGTCGGCGATGTGTCGTATGGTATTGTAATGATCTGATGTTGATGATGGTACGGTCAGTGTGTAGTGTATGGCGACGTTGTATGACGGTGATGCTTGATGTGAGAATCCTTGTCTCTCTTAAAGAAGAGGGCGAACTAAACTACAAAAAGCTAAACTGACCATAAAAAGAAATATTTGCACCCAAAACTTAGGAAAAAATGGTTGAGATCATCAAAAGTTGGTTGTATATGAGGTGTATTTAGGATAAAACAGTTAATATGAGGTATACGAACTCGAAGTCGAGCTAACTAAAATATGTGGGTAAATTGGTAACTGAACAAAGTGATTAACTGTGTTAACTACGACTAAAAATGTTAACGTATGATCTGATTATAGGTGGGAAACAGGGGTGATGACACTAGGCGATATGATAGAAGTGGTATTATATGATGTGATTAAGGTAAACGATAAAGGCGATATAAAGAGACGGTATCTGTTTACCGGTGTCGAATGCGATGCGACAGATCAAGCTGGCTTGCATAATGTTTGCCCGAAAAGTCGCGGTCACAGAATATGCAAGCACTGATAACGTTTAATACTTTGGCATCGACGTTCGATCGTGGCGATGGAGGCTGACGCTGACGCAATAAGTCGCGAGAACGGAGAACGCGGAGCTAATGATGTTGATAAGCTTCACGTTCCTATCTCATGTTAGCGATCCATACGCGGCCTGTGGCGATGGCGACGATGGCGCTGACGCGTGGAATCGCGAATGCCCTACGAACGCGACATTAAGCGTTGGCGGGGCATAATGGCGTTCTACACGCGGTAGCGTAGGCGATGGTAGCAGTGACGCAAATGGAGTGTCGCTGCATGTGCGCTTGCATGGGTGCGCATAAACGATAGGCGATAACGGCTATGTTGGCGACGGTGGTGGGCGACGTTGGCGGTAGCGGCGACGATGGCGGCGATGTTAGCGATGGCGGCGATAGCGGCCAAGATGGCGGCGATGTTGGCGGTAGCGGCGACGATGGCGGCGGCGTTGGCGTTGGTATACGATAGAGCGGAATAACGGTTTCCGCTAGGCGATGTGGTCATAGTCGGGAATATATCTATCCAGAGTAGCGCAACGCAACGTGGCTAGTCTGTCAATGTCATCAAGTCTCGTCGTCGTTATTATGCGTACTGGTTTTCTGCGGTAGCTGTTGATAATACTGGGCAAATGCGATGGTAACAACGTAAAGTGCGCTTGTCCTTGTACAGCGGCTAGCAGCGGAATATCGCGGCTACAAAGGATAGAATTCGTCATAAGCGGATTTTTCAGCTTCAGTGGCGATCAGATCACGTATGTGGAAATAGAGATCTTCACGAGTGAAGATGTCTAACATCACATTACCGTAAGCTGACAGCTCCTGAACGCTGAAACGTGAGCGCAGTTAATAGGAAGGAGTCAGCATATGAGCAAGACGAAGCGCTGGATGCGATAGCACTAGGATGGCGGTACGTTGAGAGCGAATGTTGCACTCAACGGCAATGTCGACGGTATCGAAATCACCAACGACATAGTGCCGGAATGCTTCCGTCAGAATCAAGTACCGATGTCCAAGTCCAGGCGAGATGACATATCGTCTGCCATAGAACGATGACAGCGAATGATAAGCGCAGGTCTTACACGCGCTTGCGGCGGTAGATTTGAACCTGCAGAAGAGTTTAAGAGCGTAAGAAGCAGGTTAACTACGACGGAGGCCTATTCGGCATGAAATTCGCGTTATTGTCAACATCGGCGTGCGCAGTGGTGATGTAGATAAGGCGAGGCGCAGTTGGCAGAAGCAGCAAAGGCTCGACGAATAGGCGACATGACGGCAGGCGCGTTACGCAGAATTACCGATGGTGATGGCAAATCAACGCGCGATGAGAGCATATATACAAAAAAGGATGTACGGATCAATCTCCACGATGTGTGGAGCAGCGATGGGCAGACTGATAACTACCAGAACTTCCGCTGGGCTCAAAGTACCCGTAGCGGCTAGAATAGATGGAATATTAGCTGCGGCGGGGTAGTTACTTAGCTGACTTTGCTAGTAGCTAACATGATGTTGAGGAGCTTTAGTTGGTCGGACCAACAGCGATTACCTCAGGGAAGGGATTAGATGTTAGTAGCTACAGGAAACTATGAGGCAGATGACTAAAGGTTAACTACATTATTACTTATTAAAATGGACTAAATAACGGCGGGTAATCGCTGAAGCTTGGCGTATGTGCCACTAACAAGTGCGCATCCCCGGTAGGTAACGTCGGCGTATTCGGCTTATAGGATGTGATTACTCAAACATGCGCAGGAAAAACAGAAAAGAATAGGCACCATGTAAAGGAAGAAGCTAAATATAGACTAAATATAGACAAACTGGAAGGAAAACATTAAGATATGGCATTAGATCAAAAAAGGAAGCAAGTTGTAAATTTTGGCTAACTAAAGAAAAGAAAGCTAATTGAACAGGCGCAATGAATGGGTAAACACTGCTGCGAAAGGCCGACACTGGCAGAGTAATCTACATGAAGATGGCGTAAATAATAGAACTCTGCAAGAAATAATAGGCGATTTTTTCGTGCTGATTTGCTCGCAAATGATATAGGCGGAATAATGCATGCAAGGCGATGCTAAATTGACGACGCGAGTAGATCAGCACTAGTACGAAGATGGTCTGGTGATTGTCTAATAATTAGGCAAGAGTTGCATAAGGCTAATGACGCCAGATAGAACGTGGCAACGAACTAGGTGACCTAAGGTCAATCACGACGCATGAGCGACGGATATTGACCGAACGTGACCTATGAGGGCGATATGCAACTGCTGATGCGTAATTAATAGACAAAAAGAACGCAAGATGCGATGGAAATGCATGTGGAATGTAATGAGTGAATCTATGGAATGGTGGCGTATGTCGTAAATTATTAGTCGCTAAGCGTTCCTAAGTGGGTAAGCCGGGTTGCACATACTGCATAAGCACTAGCGGTGCAGGATGGAGAAGATGCACCTATATGAGACGGTGGAATAAGGCGCTGATTAGACCGAGCAAGTTTGCTAAAGAAGGATGGAATAAGAGCAAACTATAATATAGGCGAACTATGTTTGGTCTTAGACAGCGCTAGAGCCAAAATGCGTATGCGGTATGGCGAAGATTTAGACAAATTTCTAAGACGAGAAATCGAAGGCTCAAGATCACAGAGGCGACACAAAGTAGGAGAATTAAGGCAGAGATAGTACGAATTCGTCCAACTAATGGCTATAAGAACGCTATAAGAAACAGATGAAAATATTGGAAATCTCCAATGTTTTAAATTTATTCCATACTAGTTTATTTTTTTATTAGGGCTTATAAATCTGCCAAATGTAGGCTTGAAGCGAGAAAGACTGGCCATTGTTCCAAAATTTTAATATAACATCAGATACTTGCCTCTATTCATGAAAAAACTGCATCTGAGTGAACATCTTAGTTTCCAGAAGAATTTTATGGAGCTGCCTCTGTTCCTATAGTCTTCAATCGTGAAAAATCTATCTTTAGCGATACTGGCTCTACGACGAGAAATTTTCCAAACCGTTACAAAGGGATTTGTCGAGTCATTCTTCATTCTTCTAATACGCAATGTTTGAAGATTGAACTGACATTCCTAATAGAGCTACTCGGGTTACTATGATAGCTGTAATATTCGTGGCGCTTATTCAACGTTTTTGCGAATTAAAGGTAACTGTCGTATTAGAAGTGTGAACCACTCTTTGAGCTGCACCACAAAAGTTTTCCGGTCCCTCCAAGTTCTTTTTTTAAAGTTTTCACTCACTTTTGTCTATACAAACCGAGCATCACTTTTTGGTTTCTCTGCCTTCTCTGGCATTTTTCGAACTGGTGTACAGAGCTATTGTGCACGGCACGGCTGGCTTTCTACTACAGGTTGTAGGTTGTTCCATAAGTTCCCGCGATTTTTCTTGTATACATTTTTACCCCACTCATTCGCAGTTTATAGCTAAGTGATGTACACCATTCAAAAGAACTTCTATTCTATAAAGTTCATCATCGCTTTTGCACGTCGCTTGTTTTTCCTTCAGTTTTTAAGCTGATAAATGTAAGACCATAGACCGTGTGCATCATTCACAAAAGTGAGTTCCGCGATGCATCATTCACAGGAGAACGAGGGAAATTTCAAAGGTGGTGGGAGTTCGTTCCCCACCGAAAACGGTGGGAGAAATCCGTCCACCAGCAGTATTTCCGTAGTCTCGGAGCGTGTGCAATAACACAGTTGAGCTCAAGCTTGCAAAGATGAATCGGCGGATTCTGCAAATTCTTATGCCCGAGTTCACCCAACCTATTTTCCCTCAACTCCAGTGTGAATTGTGCATACATCTCCACGTCAACAAGAAACAGCATTTTCGACACATGTTGTAATGCTTCTTTAGGTCAGAAATGACTTTCGAGCCAAGAAATTCGAACCTCAATCCATTTTTAAGTTCGTCTTTCAGAATTCATCGAGAACTCAGAAACCCTTCTGAGCATGGGTGCTGCATTTAATTGCCCAAGACATTTACGCTGTACACGAGAAGCTGATGCGCCTTGAACTGTTACAGAAGACTGTTTTAGAATGCTGTTTTTGTCAAAAATTTTATAAAACTGAAGCAAACAAAGAGACGAACAAATGAAGACAGCTGTCTTGTGGAATTGAAAAGGAGCTTTTTTTAAAATTTAACATTTAAAAGAGCTTTTGAAGCATATAGAGACTTGAGCAAAAGTAGAAAAATTGGGGAACATAGACAGGTAAAAATAAAAAATCACTGGAGCTTCAGGAACAAAGTAATACAGATAACTGGGCTGATTTGCTTTAAGGTGGTACTCAAGAAAATCGTTTAGGTGATTGTTGAGCTCACTGTGCAGTCCATAACAGAGATTAGTGAGTTCTCAAGTAGCTTCAAGGCAGACGTATGGTTTTCGCAAATTTGGAGGGATCCTCGACTGGACTTCACAGATCGAAACTACTGCATCAGGAACATCTCTCTAGCTGCTCATAAACTACCTCAACTGTGGTCTCCAAACGTCTGTTTCGTGAACAGTAAAAAGGTTAGGCTTGCCAGTACTACGTCACGCTTACATTGGTTAACATGTATTCTTTAGGTTGAGATTCATACCTCCCCATCTCAAAATATTCTACTGCTGATATTTCCCAATGGTACTGTGTGGCTCAACTTCCGGGTATCGCTGGTTGGTCCATGCAAGCTCGACCTGACCTACTTCCCAATGGATCGACAGTCGTGTAATCTGATATTTGAGGTGATGCTGTACTTTCTGCGGTGACATTGCTGAACTGTGGCATGACGTGAGGGAACTTGGCGAAAGTTCTCCAAAAGTTTGGATAAAAGTCCAAGCTCGGAAGCTAGTAATTCACGTGTAGCTTTCCCAAAATATTCATGAAGTAAAATAAACAGTGGAGCCACTTCGTTTCCAGTTGGTATTTGGGGTTATATCTTTAAAATATCTTTAAAATTCTTTTCCACCAGTTCATTATCTGTGCAGTTTGGAAATATAAAAATCAAATCTAAAGCAGCGGTTATTATATCTCCTAGAAGAAAAATCCATGAGTTATAGTGAATAAACATCCGACGTTTTCTTTGTCAAAACAGTGGGTGACGTATGAGCAGCAGGTCAAAAGTGGCTAATAACTTTACTACTTCGCAGATCTTCTTCTTAGCTAAAACAAACTCTTTCAGCTTTCCATAACGAGAAATGCATTCCAACAATATGCTGAGCATAAGTTCCGTTTTCTTTCGCGGATTCGTAACAATTCGTGCGGCTACTACCCGCTAGTGTTAAGAATCCGCGCTCTAGCCATGATTTTTCATGTCACATTTCTGTCATCACTTTACATCATCTTAGACTTTTTTAAGCTGCTTTCGACAATCTTAATAAAGTCCAACCGGTCTCCATCTGCGCCTCTTAATATGCACACTCTTTCGCAGTCCAACTCACTAAGCTTTCTTTAAAAATGAACTAGGGCTTAGTTTTCCATGTATAACGGCTGGTCTTCTTTCTCGAATTCAGCAAGGATTTCTTCTTCCAGCCGAGCTTGTTGTCTTACACCACGGAGTGCCAGCCTAATTCAACTGAGCCGGTCGGCTTTCAGCGGAATACTTAATCAAGATCACTTTAGCAGAGTTCACATTACAGCTGACTGTGGTCTCACAAAATTTGGCGGAAATTCAGAGTTACTCGTTCAACACCGCAGAAGTTCGAATAGTGTGGCGCGATTGGGAGCCCGTTTCTATTCCTGATCCCGACTCTAAGAATCTTCCGGATTTTGAGCTAGTCCAGTTTATGTGAGTCAACCTACTTGTACACACACTCTCTACTCCACCTCTTACAGAATGTTTCAGACACCGTAATGCAACTCTTGTCTATACGGCTGGTCTTTGGGATCAGTTAGAGGTAGAATTCACTTTCAGGAGGTTATATGGGTACTATGTTCTCCAGGTAATGTTCATAATACTTTGAGGAAGAATGTCATCTTCGTCCGGATACCCGAAAGTTATGGTTTCCCAACAGCTTAATCGCGAAATGATTAGGCAAGAACTAACTAAGTGAACAAATGAGTAGAGACTGCTGCACACGCTGCTTCCATTGAATAACTGTTCTTTTGTGTAGTGTTACAAGTAATTCACTATCCCCCCATGTTGGTGTGTTTGATTACCGTTACTTTAGCAAATTTTAGCTTTCTTAATGGTTTTTTTTTTCAAGATGAAATCCAGCTTTTGAACATACATGCGGTTTATACCGTTGTTGTTCAACCGCGTATCCTTTTATCGGGTTGGTGCAAAAGAAACCTTAGCAAACGTCACGCACATTTGACGTGTCCCTCAAACAAAGTTGTACAACAAATCCGTAACCTGACGACATATCAGTGGTTATAACTTTTGCAGCAGTAACAACTCTGGAGCTTTACAGTGGAAACTCTAAAAAGTCGGCGGCTTCAACACATCTCACTTTAGGCAAATTCGCGTTTGAAGAAGCAACGCTGGTGCGCGATGGTATATTGCACTAATAGATACATAGTGCCTTGTAAATGCGCCAGAATTATTATGCAGTTCTTCTCTGCAAAATTACTGACCGTCAAAACCGTAGGTGTGCTGAAAAAGTAGGGCGCACATACCTCAAAGTGAAGTTTTTTGGTTTTCTGGCTTTATAATCTTCACATGAATCTCTAGGCAACTATGCTGAGCCACTTTTGCAACAATGTTGTCTTCCTTAACTGTTCACGTCTCGCGACTGCGCCAATCTTGTATTATTGTTTTTTGGAACCCTTCGTTTGCATAGTTTTAAAGGTCTTCTTATGCTGAAATAAATAGTGAAATCTATTATGTGGTCATGTCGAAGAAATCATGAAGCTTAAATGTAAAAACGATGTAAATAGAATGAGGGAGAACTCGGCCACTAAAGTTCCGTTCGGAATCTGTCCTCGCAGAATTTGAGTTTTGCGCGGCTTCTGAACGACTTATTCTTCCATTATTTTGCCAGTTAACACATCCGCTTTAAGCGACACAAAGTGTGTTACCTTTCAGGCTTACATGCCTACTTATCTCTCGGTGTTCATTTCATGGATAGCTTTCTGGATCGACACCAAGGTACGTTACAGTGATGGCGCAAGATTTCTTCACTTTGGAAGTGGTTACAGCGCTTAGGGCTGTTCTGTAATAGCTGACTCTTGAATGTCGGTGTACGAAAGAGAAATTCATAGATCTTTTAAATTTCCCAGACTAGGCTGTACTTCTGCAAATCACCTTTCGCGTTTTACAGGCACTACCTGCAAGGATAACCCTTGGTGTGTCGTCATTAATGGCTCTGACTTTCCAGTTTGGTAACATCGTCAAAAATCTTCCTAGAGTCAGCTATGTAAAGGTGATTTTGTTTTGATCACATGTAGAAACTGAGATGTGGAGGCATTACTGAGCTTGTCTACCATAGATAAACGCCTAAATTAACGTCAGAGGATGTGTTGATCTACGGCGTACTGTAAAACGGCTCATTTGATTTGATGGCGCCCGAAACTGACCAGAATGTTCACCTGAACGTCTCATCTTTTTGTTTACGGGCTTCTCCTTGTGGATGTACAATACCCTCGGTATCTTTGGGTCAGAAGACGAAAAAGACGCAAAGGCGCGGCTTTTTCGTCTTTTCGTTATAGCTCTCTTATTTGGAAAGGAGATGACCCTTGAGGTCGTATATTTTTGGAATCGGCAATGGATAATCTACCGAGCTGTGTGGTTGCCGTTATTTCATACCCGTATTACAATGCCCTGAGGGCACAAATGCCAAAAGGCGAATAAGAGAAGTTATACTGAGGAATATGTGGTAAAACTGACAAATGTGCTTGCAAGAAGTTGATTATGCTCTGTATTTACTGATTCCTTCAGCATTTTGTTGGTATGTAATATTGAAGAATTTCCGCGACTTGCATGGTTTACCTCTCTGTCACAACTCAGTGAATTGGTCTGCGGTAACCAAGTTTCAAAAATCCAGAGAACCTTCCCTGTAGTACATAATGGCAGGAAATGAACGGTCACGATCTAATAACCTTTAAGTTATCTGAGCGGATGTATTGGAGTTGGCCATCGCGGACATCACAGATGCAGTTTTGACGTAAGCGTTGTTCTCAGAGCTGCTAGATTAAGACGGTGAAATCGGTGGCTTTAACAGGGGAAGTTCTTTTCTTGAAGACTTTTGTGTTTCTGCTTCACAAGCTTTCTTGATTTGCTAGTTCTAAGCTCTCACAGTTGCTTGGAATGGGGATAAAAATCGACGTTCTCCACAAAAGACTATTTCGTAGACATCTGATCTGCAGGGGACACCTCCCTTAATGTATTTCCCAAAAGATCTACCGCTTGAATGCAGTTTTGTTCCCTTTGTGAGTCCTGTGCGCTCATTTTATTCGTCGCTCGACCATTCAGCGCAAAGTTTTGTGTGCAGATCACGTGATTGCGCGGCTCTGTAGAAGACTAGTAGAGTTGGTCCTGAAACGATCGACGGCGACTCCTTTCCTGAGACGCACAATCACGTGAATAGGGCGTGCGTGAGCAGTCAGACAGGGTTAAGCGATGAATGAAACAAGCGCACAGAACTCATAAAGGGA
>KN549240.1:212896-227834 GCA_000797555.1 Oesophagostomum dentatum | reverse complement strand
GGCAAAGTTGCCAGTGAATCAGCAATACTCTCCTCTTTACTTATTTATAAAGTCCACTCCTTGATGAATTTGCTTTTAGTGTAAAAATTATTTTCTGCTAGGGGTGTCCTATAGTTATGAAACAGCAGAAAAAACTTCAAAAAATTTTAAAATTCGTGGGGCATGAGCTCGCAGAGCTGCGAAATAAGTTGTAGGGTAATTTTACATGAGGAATACAAATAAAATGTTCAGAAGCTCCGAAGAAGTCAAAGTCAGACTCTACAGCGAGAAACTAGGGGTGTCCTATAGTTATGAAACGCACTATAGTTCCAGTTTGAACCTATAAGATTCCGCTCGTATTTTATTGGGCTAATATGAGGAAAGTACAATAGTACAACGTTCGAAGTAGGCAGCTTGGCCAAAATAAGTATACAACACATGCCCACAGCATTACTAGACCATAAAACCTAGAGGATACGGTAGCCGAGCACTTACGTGGGTGACAATGAGTCTAGCCACACGCGATTACTATATCTCCCTTATATTTTCATTAGCTTCGTACTTTGCCCCGTTCAAAATTTTTATGCTTGATTAATACTGGAAGACTTCTCGCTTCAGTGGCAGTCCCACAAGCTCCTTTTACAGTTTGAAGATGAAGAGAAGCGTCAGTCCGAAGCTTTTGCCGTGAGGCAGAGAATGGCATGCTCATGGCTAACTTCTATTCTAAAATTTCCGTGAGGCTCAGATTGACAAAAGTCAGCGTTTTGAAATAGTTGGTTAAACAAATTACAGAAGAAATGTTGAGTTTTTAAAAATTTCTTACCGTCTTGAAGCCAGTTTCAAGAGTTTGGGGTTGCAAATTTTGTTGGTTTTTTTCCTCATAGACAACATGCAGTGTGGTCGAAGATAAAGGTTCTTTGATAAAGAAATTTGAAGGTATCATCCGCGCTCAGAAGGCATCCAGAGTCTCGGTACAGTCTAAAATATGTAGTAGCCTAAAGGTCAGGAACCTTCGTTTACTTCTCATTCCCGATGGAAAAACTCCAGAATGTTCGTCGCCTGAACGGAAACCTAATTTGGACCTTTTATGCCTGAATATAACAAAGTAGACAATTCTCAAAGTAGACAATCGTCAATATACGCGAAATGTACGTATTCTGCGGACAAACTGCCTCCATCAGAAATGGCAGCTGAACAAGGTGAATCCCCAGCAGACTTGTGGTTACTACGCCTAGCTGCTTTTTTCCCATGTCTTGATTCCTGTGTTACTGCCTTAGTTCTTTTTCTTATGAAAATTGCTTCTCGTTAGCTTATCTATCGTTCATGTAAGTACTAGTGATCGCTGAAGATTGAGTGGAACTTTCTTGAGGATTAGATGTAGCAGAAATATGTTCCAAACGGGGACAACTGCCGTAACGTGGAATGTGGTGGATGTGTTTGCAGACCTAACTGGTGCTGAAGAACCCTGCACATCCTGTCCCCTTCATGTACGATCTGTAGTAATACTGCTAATAAGAGTGCTGGTGGTGCTCAGGCTCAGAAAAGGATAACCTAGGATCGCCGTACCCAATAACCAGTGATTATTTCAGATTTCGGCAAAATTATTCCCTCTACTCTTCACTGCTTTCAACATTTTCTACTGGTTCTATTACATCGGCATGTCTGGAGGAATCTTCTAGCGATTGATGACAGTGCAGCTTTACTTTCCACAATGTCCATTAATAACGATCTGCGAGTGGCGGTCTATCCTGATGCCACCTTTCATCGTTCTTATGGTTAGTGGAATGCCCCAAGGTTGTATCATTAAGTATTAGCAGCATAAAAACGGCCACTTTAATTTCGTGCTCACTTGCATGTTCTCCTAAAGCATCTGTTTCAATAGCCCAGCTTGTGAACACGTAAAGAGAACTTTATACTGCTTGTTTATTTGCGAGGGAGCTCACTCTGTAATACACAACTGCTTTTTGAAAGACTGCCTAAAGTTCTTAGTTGTCGCCAGTAACGCTTTCAAGCAACGGAAAAGACGAGCTTATCGTGTAACATTCTCATCAGACATGGAGAATTTGAACCAAATGTGGTGCCACCCTGAGAATGTAAAATGCAACTACAGTATGCCTTATGAAATTCATTTCCTGCTTTAACATTGTATTCAAGTACGTTGAAGTAGGGAAACAAGCGGAATAAAGCCGGGGAAATCATCAGCGAGGAAACTAGATACGAACAGAAAATGCATTACCTTGCAGTAAAACAGTTTAAAGCCAGCTCTTTTGAGCAGTTTTGGGTGTTTTTTTTTTCACATAGACCTTCATCGCAGGCTCTCGCTAGTGTCAGGCGCAGCTGACACAGTGGATCATTACTTTTAGTTTGGCTTTTTTTTATAACAAAACTGCAAAGCTGGATACGACACACCATAACCTATGTAGTTAACCTTCTGCCGAGTGCTCTTTCCACAGAAACGGAGATCATGGAGTCCATGTCTCTAGGTCTTCGCTTAAAGAGACAGGAAGTTTAGCGTGAAACATACAGCGCTCGTCGCATACTCTGAGCCGACGCGTGTCGTCTGAGTTTACGGACCTCTGCACTGCACCTTTGCACTATCTGTCGGTCTCGTATTGAGAGGCGCCAGTTAGGAGGTCTGTAGACCGGCGTACGCTGGTTCAGAGTCCGCGATAAGCACTGTATGTTAAAATGCAGCACCTACGCTCAGAACGGGTCTTGAGTTCTGGATGGATTCTGGAGACAATCTCAAAAAAAAGAATGGGTTGAGATTCAAACATCTCGGCTCAAAAGTGGTCTCTAACAGGGAAAATCGCTCCAGAAGATACGTCTGCCTTTTCGCGGACGATTTGCCCATTGTCGTGGCCTTTCTGTTGCAGTGTGCATCGTCTCATGCGCGAAGAAATCGAAGGATCCTACAACTGCACTCATATCTAATGGCTATAGCGCCTATACTAGTATGCAAAATTAAGTGGACAACTCGACCACGAAGTGGCTGCTGAGTCTTCTGGAGCGATTTTCTCGATAGGAATCGCTTTTGAGTCGAGATGTTTAGACCCCAACCCATTTTTGATTCGTCTTTCAGGATCCATCAAAATATCAGGTAGCGTTCCGAACGTGGATGCTGCTACTATATTTGCTGATACGCATATCTTTCCATCAGGTTGTGAAATAGGAAATGGTGAAATTCTTACCGAAATTGTTACCTAATTTTACTTTGTGTTAGTTTTTGATAATCGTAACTGGTCTTCTGAATGCACTTTGTAAAAACCTAAAAAGAGTCAGAACCGACGTTAATTTTGGTACAAATTTAAAAACGCCGGAAGCAGTATCCAAGAAAGTGGGCCAAAGATTTGTCGAGCTTTGGGAGCCTACCGAGATGCACTTCCATTAGGAAAAATGTTTTTCAACAAAGTTGGCAAGCTTGACAGAACTTCGCCTACTTTCTTGAATACGGCCTCTGATTGGGTGAAAGGGTGAAAGCAAGGGCTTTCCTTGTTAGTGAAAATACCTACAGCTTCGCTTTAGATCTCACTCACCAAAACTTCGGGAGCGCTTTTGGTGAAGTTCCGAAGTTTTGAACTTTGCATAAGGCATCTGTTGTCCGTGAATGTTAGAGATGTCTACTATAAACAGTAACAGCTGGTAAATGAGAGAGGTTGGGTAGTAACTACTAGATGAGAGTTTGTGCAGAGCTTTGTCGCCGAAGACCTTTTCCCACAATTTAAACTTGGGTTTTAAATTGAGCTTCTTTCTGTATGTTGCCTTTAGAGCATGTTTTTGGGAAGTGTCTCTTTCGAAAAAAAAAACAGCGCGAAGAGACAAAATACTTCATGCCCTTGTATGGTTAGGTTTTCATGAGGATGGTCCAGGCGAGTCCAGTTCCAAAATATTTGCGCTCATTTAAATTAGGTATCCACTTAAGAGCCGCGTTTATCAACATTGTATAAGGGAAGCGATTATGATTTTTTGTTACCACCTGTGTTGATAGCACTGGCAGCCTCCAATAACTGCTCAGTTTACCTTTTTGAGTTCTGCTACTCAACTGGTTGAGGATACAATCCGGCGAGGCGTTCTAGCAGGAGTTCGACTGAGGCTTGCTTAGCGGATCATATGTTCCATAACACTTCATAGTATCTTCCTTCGCTACTCGATGTATCCCATTGACATCAAGTAAACCACTCTTGAAAAACGAGTCTATGTTCCATCTCCTGTGCAGAACAGACACTGATCCTCGCCAGTGAGATGACTTATGTTCCAAATGAACGGCGGAATTTGAAAAGAATATGTTAACAAGTCTGGCTAATTTCGCTTATATGACGGCGGAAAAGAGCACGACCGGTAGTAAAGTTCACTCAGCTGAGATTCAACGAAAAAATTTTCGGCAGAACTTTGGCAAGGCCCACCAGTTTCTGATCGGCTGACCCCGCTGCAGGACTTATTCAAAAACTCTGGAACCCAGCAGTTCCGTAACTGCTAGGTTCCAGAGTTCCAGGAAAAACTTTTAGCACTGGCAGGAAGATATCAATGGAGTGCTGAAGCACAGCGGTGAAGATTTCGTACATTTCATCCACAGTACTAACACAAGCGAAAGAACCGTACCAGTCAATACCACTTAAGTAAGTTGTAATCGCATCAAAGTCACAACCTTTGTAACTTTTTTTAAAAATATAGGATGATCGATCAAAAGATAAATTCAGTTTAAAAGACACTGTAGAATGATCTTTCGTTCTAATTGGTACACCGATTTTAACATTTACTGCAGCTCTAAATTCCGTGCACAAGAAAAGATCCAGAATATTCCTATCTTTTACAATAATCTCAGCAGTTCCGTAACCGTGAAGATTAGGAAAATAAAAACCAGCCCCAAAGCAGCAGTAATTTCTTTGAGAAAACCCGTGATCTAAAACGAAGAGACATTCGAATTTTGCTAGATCAAAACGGCCGGGAGGAGTAGATCAAGAGTGGATAACAGCTTCCAATATTTCGTGGACCTTCTTCTTAGCTGAAACTATCTCTTTCAGCTCCCTACGACGAGAAATGCTTTCACAGAATATACTAAACACTATTTCCCTACATTATTTCTCTTTTCTTTCGCGTGCTCACAACATTTCGTAACATTCCTACGCATTAATGTTAAGAATCCGTCCTCTAGACATGATTCCTTTTTATTACATATTTGACACCATTTTGCACCAAGTGAAACTTTTCTTAGTTGCTCCCGGGCACCTTAGAAAAAATCTAGCCCATCTTTGTCTGCGTCTCCTCGCAATGCGTGATTTCGCGCAAAAACCGACTTTTTTTGAAGGATTAAGGCTGAGTTTTACTGAATAACGGCAGGTTATCTTATTTTTTCCCCAACCGAGGGTTCCATCTGTCAGCAGAGCTTGGTATTTTATATTGGGGAGTGTCCGTCTAATTCAGCTGAGGTAGTTGAGTTCCAGCGGAGGACTCATTTAGGATCATTTTAGCTGAGAGAACTTTACTATGGGCCCATCTGTACCCAACAAATGTTCTGGCCAAAAATGGAATTACTAGCCCCGATTGTGGAGTAGATGATGTGTTTATTACGACGTTTTCTGTTTCGCCTTTCGTAACTAGACATTTCTTCGTGTCTACGGAGCCTATACTGTTATAGCTTGTCCCTTTGTGAGATGTTTTTAATGAACCTTACCTCGTTTTAACTCGCTTACTGGCTGTAAATGTAACGAACTTCTGAATAAATATGTTTATAAACGCGAACTTCTTGATTTGTGGTTTTCAAAGATTTTCGTGGTAATGGATACGTAACCGCTTTACTGGATTCATGAGGATGTGTTTTAGGATTTGTGCAGTATACACTAAATAGTATGAGCTGTTCATAATTTCGCAGGCTCTGGAAATTCACGGGACGCCTTATACGCACGTACACCTTTTAACCTTAGTGGGTATAGCTTTCAAATAAATCAACCGTCCATGGTGCGGTGTTCGCTTACGAATAAACTCACCAAACCGAATCTAACTTGCAAACAGATGATGCTAAAAATTATGACGAGAGTTTACTGCACTGTAACTATAGGTGTATCCCGTTAAATGACGCTGTCAATTCATAATGCGCGCAGCAGCTGGTAATTAGCTGGCCTGGGCAATTCGGCTGAAAAGGGGCGGGATCTGCCGCAGTGCTTTGCTACTCTTAAAGGCACAGTCCCAGGTGGAAATCGTTTTTGAGATTTTGGCATGAGTCGAACCGCACGGCGACGCTGATTACAGCGATATGCGTAAAATTGCATAAAAACGCCAAAAAATCAATCTTTTTAAGGGTTGAAGAGGCCAAAATAGGCGGAGACTTTCCACTATTTTCCACTGTTGGACGAGATTTTTGGCAGAGCGCGACGCACTGTTACGTCATCCAGAATCAATCAAGCACGTGCATCCGCACCTTCTTGGCTCAACATTTGTGACCTCCGAGTGGACCAGTGACGTCATCACGCAGAGGATGAGCACGTTTCCCGGCAAAGGAACTCGTACAGAGCCAGGGTCGGTTTTTCGGTCAAAACAGGAGTTTTTGGAGTTTTTTCGTTATCTTCACCTATATCATTCGACTCGGCATGTCAAGAACTTCTAGGATATGCCAATATCCCAAATACCAAGATCAGGTGGGACTGTGCCTTTAAGTGACGCATTAAAGAGAGTTATATGGGCGTCCTAGTGGAGACCGCACATCCACCAGAATTTATAATTCGCATTTCTTATATATAAATGACATGCAGGAAGCTGGCGAAGTGTAACGAGGAACAAATATGTATATAGCGCATTTACTTTTCGCGTAGTATTTGCGCTCCTTAAGGACGAAATTTTAACTCACAGGTTCTCTTCAGTAGTGTCGAGGTTATGTAAAAAGTATTTCTAGAAAAGTTTCAATCAAGTGGAACCCCTCAGTACAGTGCGTTTCATATCTATAGGACACCCCCAGTTTTTCGCTGTAGAGTTTGATTGTGACTTTTTCGGAGCTTCTAAATATTTTATTTGTATTCCTCATATAGAATTACCCCAGAACACATTTTGCAACTCTGCGAGCTCATGCCCCACAAATTTTACGATTTTTTGAAGTTTTTCTGCTGTTTCATAACTATAGGACACAACTAGCAGAAAATAATTTTTACAGTAAGAGCAAATTCAACAATGAGTGCACTTAAATAAGTAAAGAGGAGAGTATTATTGATTTACTGGCAACTTTGCCATTTATTTTGATAAGCTGTGGGAGTTTAACTGAGATTTTTGAATGGTAATCCATAGACTCTGAAAGAAGACCATTATTTCCGCTCTGCAAATTCCCGGATTTGCTGCCAACATTTGCCTTCATAACAATTCGACACTGCCTGTTATTCTACTTTACGCGAGTGTTTCCATTCACAACAGGAATCCTACAACAAGCAACTGTTGGAACTACATGAAAGCTCTGGAGGGTTTTTCAGGATGAACTTGGTCTCCTTTCTGGTGTATTTTGTCGTTCTCTTTGTTTAGTAAGGCTTATCTATTAGTATTCTAGTGTACACGCATAATTTCGACACGATTCATGAGGTTGATGTCCTCCTGAGAATTTTCCCAAGTACATGTGATCTGCGTAAAAAGGCAGCTCTACTAAAGCTAGACTTAGGATTCACGACTAAGGTAAAAGAACGTTATGATCAACTGAAACGTGAACATTTTGGTCTAGAAAGGCTAAATAGCTCAAAAGAATGAAGTTTACCGTATTTTTACCAAATGACAGTTTGTAGTGGTGAATCCATGTTTTTTGACTGAAACTTCCGCTGTAAAAAATTGCTATGTTTAGGCTTCCTCGATCAGATTCGTACTTGTAGGGGCAAAGTATCGCCCATCTAATAGCTTCACGAATCTGTGAAACTTACTGAAACGAGAGATTTCTACAGTGATGAGACCAGTCTTGCCTTGAGAAGCCTCCCTGAGCCTCTATGTAGTCCCGACAGTTGCTTATTGCAGGAACCTATTGCGAATGAAGAACACTCACGTGCTATAAGTAACAAGCAGTGTCGAATTGTCATGAAGGTAAATCTTGGCAGCAAATCCGGGAATTCCCAGGGCGGAAATAATGGTCTTCTTTGAAAGTCTATGAATTTCCATACAAAATCTCAGCAAAACTCTCACGGCTTGTCAGAATAAATGGCAATCTTGCCAGTAAATCAGCAATACTTTCCTCTTTACTTTTTTTTATAGAATGAATTCTGGGGTAATTTTACATGAGGAATACAAATAAAATATTTAAAGGCTCCGAAAAAGTCAGAATCAGACTCTACAGCAAAAAACTGGGGGTGTCCTATAGATGTGAAACGCACTATAGCACCTTACCTCAATGTTTCTCTCTTTTTTTTTTTTTTTTTTTGAAACTTACATGACCTCTTGGAATGCGTGATAAAAGGAGGAAAGTAATTGCTTTGAAACCAATGACAGTGTGACTGAAGTTTATCAACCGAATATGTAACCTTCCGCGTTAGCGATAGCCTGCGTGTGGTGAGAAAGAACAATACATGCACCCGTAACCGCTGATAGGGAGAGCGGTTAAGGTGTTAAAGGTTGCTGTACTCGACTCACTAGAGGTTTTTCTGCTATCTATTTTGCTGTAAATACCATTTTCGAGCACTGTCTTTATTTTTCTTCGTTGTAAATTTGCAGTGGACCTGCAACTGGAGCGGAACTTTTTCATACCTATCTAAAAATTTGAACCGTGGTGTCTGTGTTGATAGAGCTAGCATATAGGTATTATATTTGAACGCAACCTTTGCAAAAACGTCCAATTTTGAGCAGGAATGCTCATTAGAAAACACCGCTTTTGGTAAGCGAAGAAAGAGTTTTTCGAAAAGAGGTCGAGTTGTTGTCATATTCAAATAAAACATTGGAGAATGTTAAGAAAACTTCGTATTTCCCCTATTTCGCAGCATCGCGCGTGTCGTCGCACGCGCGACGCGCGGCGATTTTGTGCTATTTCTGAAGATCGTTTTATGTCATGCTCTATGAGAACAATAGTAGGTAATTTCCATACATACCTATAGAATAGCTTCCCTTCAATGTTAGTCAGGAGCTTTTTCTGCCAAAATCTGCAAAACTTCTTGATCTGGAACGAAAAGCACGCAAATTCGCATTCTGGGTGTTTTTGTTAACCAAGATACGGCGGGTATTGTAACTGTGGGATCTTTCTGACTGCGGGATTTCTCTGATGGGTGGCATACTACACATACCACTCTTAAAATTTAATCCTGCTATGAATTCCTATTTTTGTTTTCATTAATGTCCATTATACATTGGTATCCGAATGAATATTCCAATAATTCGAGATTTTGTCTATTCGAATATTCGAAGTATTCGAGAACCTGAAATATTTGGTTATTCGAATATCCGAATTATTCGAAAAACTGAAGTATTCGATTATTCGAATATTCGAGTTATTCGAAAACCTGAAAAAATCGATTATTCGAGTTGACCTGCAATTCTCAGACAAATTCGCAGAACAACCGCAGCAGAAGTGCAGCAGAGCCGGCATGTCACCTGCGGTTCTGCTGCGCTTCTCTCTCGGTTCTTCTGCACTTCTTTTCTGGCTTTGCTGCACTCTTCTTCGGTGCCGCTGCGCGTGAATATGGGGACCCAACCCGCTTCCTATGCCGATGACTCCAAAAATGGAATACAGTAGTACACCTGCACTGCAGAAACTGTGAACTTCCCATAGCTGGCACCACAGCAACACTGATCGTTGCTGCATGGCACTACTCTGGGTTTCTCGGTCTTTGAGCCGACAAATATTTACTCCGTACATTAACTAAGTTCGGTCTCTCAAATAACCATGCTCTCTCTTTCTGCTGCGGTTCTGCTGCACTGCCCATCACTTGTATTGATTTTGCTCTGGTTCTGCTGCACTTGTCCAGCAGAACCGCAGCAGAACCTATTCTGTTCCGGATCTGCTGCCCATATTTTTTCTCTAGGCCCTCTTCACGCTTCACCGTTGTCAGCGAATCTTTTTATGCTCCGGTTCTGCTGGCAATTTGTCTGAGCTATATAGTGGGAGGAAAGTAAGAAGAGATATTTACTGCTTATTATTAGGTCACTCGATTATTTCCTAGTGAACCTTAAGAATCGTATTTCCTTCCTATAGCATGAGATGGTAGTCATGGCTATCGCAGAAGTTTATTTTCGAGTGAGTGATGGACCCCTTGGATTAAAAGAGGCGCGGCTGAGGCAGATCTTAACAGTAATAAAGGTCTTTAAAAATTTAAAGTGGGTGGTCAAAAGTGATTAGTCAAAACGACTCGTTTACAATTTTCCACGCTAGCTTCAAAAATATTCAACTAGTTGGTGTCAGTCTTCCCCCTCTTCTCCATCTCTGACTTCCACTTCCTACAGTAAACATCTTCACCGCTACTCTCCACAGTTTTCGGAAAGGTAACTAAATAGCCTTAAAATATCAACTTCATTACTTTTGTTGAGAACCTTGTCTTGGGTTCTGCTCTCTGTTATGTTATAGCTTTTACAGCTTTTACTAGTAGGGAGTCGTGATAAGGCTTCTTCTTAGTAACACCTTCTGTCCACTACTGCCACTGGTATTAGTGTAGAGTAAGCTCCCGATGTTCCATTAGAAGAACTCGTCATGCAAATTGCAAACTGAAACGCTCTTTTCAAAGGCAACGCACGCGGAAATTTCTGTCTGGAACATGAGTCCCGAGTATTTTTGTTATACAACAGAAAAAAAGCAGTTTATATTTCAGGCGTGAAAAACAAGGCGAAGAACGCACTTGGGACCTAGAAAAAGGCACAACTAGCTAATCATAAACAGTGAAAACCGCAGCTTTTTTTCGGCCACTTTATACAGAAAATGAAGTGCACATTGTCACAACTAGCTCGCCGACTTACAGGCGCTCCATATATAAAGGAAATTGCTTGTTTAAACATAGCTAACTCCCATTGGCGCAGTGACAGCTTAACCCGAACAATACCGTTTCTTCGTTCTTCTTGTGGTATCAGTGTCACCTATGTTCAAAATCACTAGCTGATTTTATGGAAAACATATCTGTGTGCTAACTTTAAGCTGTAGACAATCTATTACTTGATATTGATGCTCATCTGCATTTTACTGAGGAGTTGTATAGGCACTGCTATGCTCTATAAGCCTGAAAAACATTCCAATCTGGACAGTTTTGAAATTGTTTTGTTAAAGCGAAAAATAATTCGAAAAAAATTCGAATTTTTTGCTCGAATATTCGAATAATTCGAAAAGTTAGAATATGCGATTATCCGAATATTCGAATAATTCGAAAAGTTAAAATATTCGATTATTCGAATATTCGAATATTCGACGAAATTAATTCGAATACCAATGTATCGTGTCCGCTTCTCTCAGCAATCGGATGCAATAGGTATATATCTTCTTGCGAGTTTCTACATAGCTTTTTAAATGAACTGCAAAAATTAGGTCCTCTGAAACACTAGTTTTCGAATATGGAAGCTGTGTATTGCTATGTATATTCGCTACCTATCTACTCAGGGTGCCATTTCCGATGTTTCATCATATTTATTTTTTTTCTTGAGCAATCTGTTCAAAAACGTTCGAATTTTTATCTACCAATGTCACAACAAAAAAAATCCACGAAAGTTATTTCTGGACAAGACCGCAATTTTTAAAACTAGTTTAGAAAATAGGGACTGAATTATAAAGCAAGACATGAGCATAAGTTTTCGGGGGAAAAAGTCAAAAATTATGGAACATCTTCTAATGAAAGGCTTGGTGGGAGAATGTATAGGAGACGCCTATACTTCTGGCTACCCAGTAAACTCTGAAACCTCTAAACAGAACGTCAATGGTCATCACTGGGCTATCGAAGAGTACTAACGAAAGTGGAGTGTTTTTCCAGTTAAAAAAGCATTTCTACTCGGAAACTTTCGCATGGCTGTTCTCTTTATTCCATGACTTTCTTATTCAGTCATGCTGGCGGAAAATGTACGAATTTTTTGGTAAATGTGAAGAACGTCAGGGCTAGGCGATATTTACGCAGTAAGCCGGAGCTCAACGCAAATGCACGGCACACACACAGGGCGGAGGTTTATTTGTGTCTACTGAAGTTTGGGTAATTGAGCACTTATAAGTCAGTGTAAATTAACAGGGCATGAAATGCACGAGAAAAACACTAATGATTTCATGAAAGATAAAAAAGAAACAAAGAGCGACATTTTCACTAAAAAAAAAAAACAGCGCCAAACAAGCTAAGGAAAGCAGGTCTTACTAAGCCCAACCAAAATGCATGATCATGTTCAAAAACAAGTAAACAAGGAAAGTAAACAGTAAACATGGTAAAAACTGGGTAATTTCTGGGCACCCCATAATTCACCCAAATTTTTTCCTAACCAGTCTTTTATTGTTTTGTGGTCTACTGCGCATCTTCAATCCACCATAAAAATTTCGACGCCCTACGATCACTCTTGGCGAAATTGTAGGGTTCGAAATTGACTACTTTCACGTCCAGGATTGTATTCCAGAGGTAAAGTGAAGGAACTGGGTGCTACTGCAGCACTGCAAACTAGAGGGATGGGGCCATGTCGCACCAGAATTTCACGGCGATCCGATAACTCTTTGCAAAGTTGCAGCGTTTAAAAAAATCGTGAAGACTTTTTTATGGCACTGTACCTGATAATGTGTAGTATTTCTCGCACTATGCTGGAATGCCTCTGCTTGTGTAAAAGTCGTATGCCGGGCCATTCCTACAGTAAGGAACGCACGCTTTCAGCCCGTAGAAGGGGGTTGGCTTGAAGCTGGAATGCGTCTAAAATAGTTCTATTCGAGAACTTTTTATATTAGGTTGTCGCGTAAGCCTTTCACAATTTTTTGAACGCCCCTTTATTGTATAATAGATACCTCAAAAACGAACAGACCTGGAAATTAGGGGTATGCGCTCCCCAGCCACCATTCAGCGCCTGCACTCGAGCAGCCCGTCGGTCCTTTCCCCAAAGAACGCTGGAGTCTGGGCCTCGTGGAAGTCGCCCAGTGCCTTCCTGATCTTATCTTCTGTTGTGAACGTCTTTCCATCCAGGCGAAACTGGAGTTGGCTGAACAGCCAGTAATCCGAGGGGCGAGGTCCGCGCTATAAGCGGGAAATTACCAGCCAACTATAGCTTTCTAGCTCGTCCTGCGTCAACTTCGCCGCGTATGGTCTGGTGTTGTCGTGGTTGAAGGCGATTTCAGCCCGCTGTCCGCATGTACGGTCGATATGGGCCTTCAGATTTGAAGTTGGCGTGCGTAGGCACGGGCATTAGTAACTTGCTCTTGGGGTAGAAGCTTCCAGTACTCCATCTCAGACATAAACCACCAACAAGGAAGCAGCCCCTTTTTGGGATGCAGGTTAGGCTTTGCGACTCTCTCGGTTTGCCCATCCTAATCCACCATTCATCCATTCAATTCTCCTCACAGGGTTTTTGTACGTGACCCACTTCTCACCTCCAGTGATACGCGTGCTGAGAATTGAGTTGCTTTCAAGCCAGAATTGTAACAGAGAAGAAGAGCGTGACGAAGGTTGAGATGATATATGCTTGCTACACTGGCATGTAACCGCCGAACTGATGTGTGGCAGTAAGTGTTGTAAAAGTCCAATGGGTGCAATACTCACACCCCATAAATTATAACACCTCTCTACATACAGTATGTTCAAAGGACGCGGACTAGTGAGGCGGCGGGCGTATGCGGGAGGCGGCGAAATGCCACTCGCCTGCTCGCTGCCAATCGATAGAGAAGATTTGTCGTCAGATGCCGTCGTCGATTGGCAAAGGACAGGCGAGTCTGCATCTCGCCGCTTATAGTCTTCGTCATTTCGATGGGCAAGTGCGTTCCTTTTCTGGCTGCATCGCAAGAACCTAAGCGGTGCGTGACAAGCGACGGCTGACCAATAGCAGCAGAGAACCGCTGGCAATTAGCCAGCATGGACCGCCCATTCTGGCTAGCTGCCAGCGGTTCTCTGCTGCTATTGGCTAGTCAACGAGCAGCAGCCAGGCCCGGCGTAGGCGTTCCTGGGGGCAAGCTAGGCTTTGTAAAGGTCTGAGATTTCAAACTGTGCTTCGTACCAGAATTAAGCGGTTGTAAAAATTTTAACTCGCGCGAATCGTAGAAGGGAATACCAGAAATGGTTTAAAAAAGATGCGGTAAAAAGATAAAAGGTATAAAAAGAAAAAGATAAAAAGATACATACGTAGAATGTAAGCGTTAGGAGTTGATTTCAGCCCAAAAACTTTTTAGATGTGTATATGAACGACTGAGGATTCCTCAAAAGCTAGTTCGTTATTCAAAAGTTGAAACAAGAATGTACAATTGACGAAACTTGCGTTGACAGGGATGTACGCGTCGAACGCACACTGGCCGCGCCCATTTTTCCTTATAAATATATTTTTTGAGCGAAAACTGAAAGATTTCGGACCAAAATATGATCATAGGTGAAAACCTATGCGTAGAACAATCGTACCAAAAATGGCCCCAAAATATGACCATATAAAAAATTTTATGATCTTTATTGAGTTAGGTGTTCCCAGGTACGGCTAGGGGAACAGCTCAGTCATTCCCAGGTGTTCGCGGGCAAACATCTTGCTTCTTTCTCAAATTTTTTGTGGTCTCTTGGCATACGATTATGTGTAGATGTTGCTCCCATCTACCGCCAAAATTTCACCCACCGAGACTTCCTCTTGTTCGAGAAATTCGTCAAAAACTGGAGGTTTTCCATCAAAAATATTGCGTTGCGCGTACTTTGAGTGAAGACACGGCACTGTCGCGAGCGTAACCAGTGAATAAATGATTCTCCAAGCGTTGCCGACTTCGATTTGACTTCATCATTATTTTCAAGACCTTTAAGTTCTTTATCTACCGTAAATAAACTGTACAAAACGGTGAATGGCGAAGTCGCGAGCTTTCTTCATTGATTTCGTCCAAATTTTTTAAAAAATT
>KN549240.1:119560-131013 GCA_000797555.1 Oesophagostomum dentatum | reverse complement strand
CTGCAATGAACATGTTGGAAACTCAACAAAACAGAGGACTTAAAATTCTTGGTAATGTGCAGTTTTAGCGTACCAAAAATTTGCATGAAAGCAGTGTGATTAGCTGGCTCCGAACTAGCTGGTTAACTACATCAGCTGTGCATTGTACGAATATTTTTTGTTCATCAATTTTTCGTGGGCTCCTTAAAGAAAGCCCACATATATCTGCGAGACTTTTATAGTCACTAATGACTCCATTACGAAGAAATTTATTACGACGTATGACAATAGGTGAAATTGTTAAAACAGCTGTTGCCTTTCTGCCTTTCATTACTTCCCTCCGCTCGTCCTCTCTGTAATCCCAGCAAAGGCTTACCAGTAAAGGCGAACTAGAATCATCAATCAATCAGAATCTTCACTACTTCACTCTTAAAAAACAGTTCGAGTACTGGCTTGGATTTCCTTGCTCACGGCAACTGGACTCTGCATATATCCATATTTCGTAACTGTCACCCTTAGACTGTTATTATAAAAATGTGAGGTTGCCACAAATATAATCGTGAGGGGGGGGGGGCTGGTCTATGTACCTCGGAAACGAAGTTGGAGACTAATAAAATATAATAGTTACTCAAGGCTATTGACACGAAAAGAAATATCTAACGGAAGATAGCCTGCGCTGGCGATCAGGTTGAACTATTATGGTCCTGCACGAAATTGACGTCAGCATAACGGATAAGTGTAAGGCTTTAATGCTTGCTTTTTTAGAAGCTTAAATAGACCCTGCTCCCCATGATCAGAAAGAAAATGGTGTTTTTCAAATACTTCTCAGAAGGAGATTATTCTTGTCTGAAAGGTCCTTGCATTCTGTTAAAACCCTAATAAGTGAGGTATTCCCAGCATCGACGACCTTTTCAGCCATGTTTCCAACATATGCGTCACATTGTAGAGCAGTTCGAACTTTTAACATTTATAGGGCGAAAATGTGCATATATCAGGCTGTGAATTAAACAGCTTGTAGTAGAAACTCGACGAAATCCGAACAAGAGGACCAAAAAAGAGACCACCGACATGATATATGCTACACGTGTTATTGAAATGCTGGTATTGGTAGGTGAGGTAGGGCCAGAGACGGCGGACTATGTCGTAATGAAGGGGCGCTTTCCTGATGAGGAAAGAACGAATAAGGTGTTGTGTAGATATCTGCTGCAATGGAAGGTAACACTTGGCTGGCGTGCTTACCGGCAGGTGGCATTACAAGCCTGAAAACAAACGGATCGGACTGAGCTGGAAGGATTGCCCGGCAAAAGAGTCTGTGCCAACCTCTGTTCGCAATCTGTCAGTTGCTTTTGTCCGCCTTCGCTGATTCCGAATAAGTCGGCCATTTCTGGGTATGCAGCAACGTGCAGGCCAATGGCGAGAAGAGAAGGAATAACCAGCAAAAGGCATGAAACTCTAGAAGCATACACATTAGTTAACCTTCTTTAACACTACGTTACCGTTAAACTTCAGTACTGACTCGAATCAGTATTTATTTGCACCAGGAAATAATTGCGGTAGTATTTAGTAAAAGTAGCTAAGAAAAATAAATAAAACGTCTGAATTACTTTCAAATTTATTCACAAAAATTTGTCGCTACTGCTGTATCTATTCGAGGAGCTTCGTATTTGAAATTCAGGCCTCGGAACGGAAAAGCTGGAAAGCAGAGGTTTCCGCTCCTGAAGAAAAACGAAGTATTAGCGGAACGTATATCCTAAAAAGAAGCCTCAGTTAAGCAAGAGATCTATTCTTGAGTTTGAGTGAATGTGCACAGCTCTCACGGAGCCGCACACCTTTCAAAAGTCTTAGAATGTTCCGGATTAGATCTCTTTGGAAGTTCGCAGCAAGTTTGCTGAATAACGGCTCGAGACGTGCAAAAAGCAGCAAACACCCTAAACGTAGTGATGCCTGTCCACGTATGAGATAAGGACTGCTCACCTTCGAAACTGCAAGAGAGAACATAGAAGCGTGCTACGAACGAGAACAAGTTCTAAGCAGTCTTTTCTTACTCCGCTAATTCAGCTGGCGCACCAGATTTACGCAGATTTGAGCAGTACATGCGCCAAAACTGTGCAGGAATTTAGAGCGTTTGCTTATGCCATAAGATTTCCTAGATAGGCTTTCTTGTTGTTTCGTGTCGCTTCTGCGCAGTGGCTTTTCTCTATGTACATGGACGAAGAAAAAGAGGGGAAAATTTTCCTTGCAAAGAAGCGAAATATAGTAAGAGTCGTCGCGGTATTGGTAGTGATATCTCTCTACTAAAACTAGCGACGACTCTTACTATATTTGGCTCTTGATTCCAATACTTTTCAACGATAATTCTGTGCGTTCAAAACATCAGCCGAAAAGACAAAAGCAGATGCTTGGTTGCTTTCCAAGCCTCTCAGGCTAAAGCTCAAAAGTATAAACCCACTTTAGAAATCTGATCTGATTTCCATGCTTCTCCGATTTAGAATATAAACTCGCTCTTTACGCGTGCGCATGTTATGCATCGTCTTCTCACCTGAAAGACGCATCGAGAGGAGCAAATGTCTCGCTGAAGTAGCCGAAAACTGCTTTAAGGAGAGCATCCCTCGCTTCGCGAAGCTTCTCCTTTGAGGGTGCTGACAGTGCTGCTATATCGCCATTTAGTAATACCAGAGCCTGAAGTAAACGTTTGTGATGAACGTCAATCAGTGACCCACTCTTTCTTTTATTGTTTTAGAGCGCATTTATAGTAATGCTCTGTGCAAAAAAAAAGAAAACAGAAAGATCATTACCTTCAAGAAGCCGAATTCAGCATCTCCTACACTTAATCTTCGCAATGGAGTAAGCAATTCCTCGATTATACGAGAATGGACTGCGTTAACGGCTGAGTTGTGTGACGCCGAAAAACTGAAGATTTCGTCGTTCGGAAGTAAAATATAAGGCAAGTGAACGCTTTTTTGAACCGTGTTCAACAGTGCGAATGAAGAGAAAGCCTGCTTCAGGATGAGCATCTGAAACGAATCAGTAGATTTACAGGACTATAGAGCACGAGCTGACCGAACGTACTTTGTCACTGAAAGGTATCTCCGGAAGCGGATGAAGCATACTGGCCCAACCAATTATACTATTCATTGCCTGCTGCTTGCTGCTTTTGAGCTTAGCGTCGTCGCGAAGAAATTCGTTGATGGTTTGGTTATTAGCAATCCTCTGTTCGATGCAGATCAGCATCTGCAGGAGGCGATGTGACGCGCTAGGGCTCGATTCCTGTATTTTATTTGAGGAATAAGCAAACAGCAATAGCGCCAAAGACATCTGCCCAGTATCAGAAAGAATCGTTTAGGAGCAAAGAGGTACCTTCTCTGCAGGCAGGTCCTGCGGTTTCGGTTTAGCAAATGGCTGGAAAGAATGCCGTTTCCTGTCCCTTGCAGCGCCTATTCTATCCCTTTCATTTTGAATTGCTGGAAAAACCGGATCTGGCTTATGCTTATGAACCCTCCATGGAAAAAAAACAGTCAGCCACTTACCCTCAGGTCTCATACCATCAGACAAACATTTCTGAAAGCGACAAAAGCGACAGGCGTTTCTGTGATCTTTATCGATTTGGCAGCTCTTGTCGAAGCGACACGTGTACTGCAGATTTTGGAAGACACTAAAAACACTCTTTCGTTATAGCAAAGCGCACAACAGGTACCAGTAATGTGGCGAATAATTCTGTGAACACCTCCTCCTGAAGAAGCCTTTGCAGCCATTGCACGCTACAGCACCGTAGTGCTTACCAATTGCCTTGTCTCCGCATACGACACAAACATCAGAACTCGCAGTGGGAACAGAGGCAGAGGGTTGGCTGTAAGGATCCATCCTGAAACTCGTAAGAGCATTTGCTTAAATGCACAGCAAAAACAGGTGCTTTCAATAGCGAGATTTTGAATGCCCGTACCGTGGCTTTAACGAGAGTATACTACGTTAAGGCTCGATGAAGTAAGTAAACCCGTAGATCACTAACCCAGCGTTTGTAGTAGGCATGTGCTGTTGTGAAGCCAAGAAAGGAACTGAGCAAGAATGGAAGAAAAGGTAAGAAAAACCTTGAAAAAATCTGGAGTTTGTTAGTGACAAAAGACTAGCGCAAGCTTCCATCGATGAAAGTTCAGCTGATATTGGAATGCGATAAAAGGAAGGGTGATGCACGTATGCAGGTGTTATCTGGCACGCAGAACGATAAGGCAATTTCTAAGACACGGATGAAACTTATCAGAAAACAATGTTCAAATCGAGCACGACGGGGCAATGGGGCAACGTGTAATCATTTGAGGGACATCAGAAAAAAAATAATTCTTCAGCTTTTTACGTTCAAGAGACAATTAAGTCGAGGTTATTAGGCCAAGATTTAATTCTTCAGAGACTGAATAACAACGAGCAAATCAGGAAGCTTGCAGATAAAACGCTTCATCTCGTGCAGCGCTCTCTTCTGGCTAGCCGTTCTTTAGAGAAGTAAATCAGACATGATATTTCTCCAGTTATAGTTATCGTGACGATCGCATAACTAAAGATGGGAAGTTCAACGGGATCGACTACCACCAAAGGTCATCGTTCACTCTGAAACTACGTCACGGCATATGGTCGGAAAGCCGGTTTCTTTGGGAGAAATAATGAGTTGAAAGAGCACGCGCAGACATCGAAATAGCATTAAGACCAACGCGAAGAAGAACATGTGCGGCGACGAAGGAAGCATACCCGATCGAGAGATTGGACAGCTAGGCGCTTGAGAACGATCTTTAGTGGTGAACACAACGATTTCGTACATAGAGAATGAGTTACGAACGCGATAAAACCAGCGCCAGGTAATAAATGAACTCAAGTCCGAAAGCAACCAGTATATTTTTACACCAAAAGGGGCGTAGCTGTCACCGCGTGGCCTGCTATTCAAAGCTTAAGACGCTGTGGAAAAAAGAGATAAATAGAATGGTGAGTATATTGCATTCAGAGGACTGGTAAATTGTGTTTCCTACTGTTCCCATCAAAGCACACTCTTGGTTCATTACAAGCGCGCTCTCTGTTTCGAAAGAGGTTGTTTTCTAAGGGTTGAACGGAAACGACGGTATAGACACTTGAGCAAAAAGCTGATTGCTCTTCACTTGATAATATCTTCGTGTTGCACATGCGTAGATCTGTAAAATAGGCTTTTCGGAAGCCAAGTCGTTTGCCCATGACCTTGTAGGTATATGCTCTTCGCATCTATGTTATTAAGGTTTTCCAGGTTTAGTGTTATTATGACATCTTATGAATGGTAAAATATGCTAGCAAAAAAAGATAGCTTTCATAATAACAACTTCTCTACACTTTGGCCTTTTAGCTTGACTGGTACGTTTTTTCTTCCTCAGAAGTTAGAACTCTAACGAGGGTTGTTCATCGTTTGCCGAAACAACAAACAATCATGGACGAAACAAATCAAAGACAAATGCAGTGCGCGTCAAAACTACAGACCATCCCTGAAATTCGCAAAAACTGTAGAAATCTGCGGTTTTCCTGGACATCTTCTTAGCCATCGTAACCAGCATTTCAGATAGCACCTACATTTAAGGCTCCACCATTTTTGCTCCTGTATAAACAATTTTGCCATATTTTGAATTAAAATCCATCGCGTCAAAACTATAGACCATATTCCTTAAAATTTCAAAATCTAGACTAGACTGAAACGTAACCACAGTGCCGAGTTGACCGAGTGTTTGTGGTGAAAGGCGCTCTGAAAACTTTAAAATTTCCCGATCGTCAAATGTTTCCTTGAGAATTTTACGAAAATCTGTTGTGAAACGCAATATTTCGTTATTTAAAAATTCTTGTAATTTTACTGTGTCGTTCAAAGGTCAGACAACGATAAATTTAGATAGTATACTTCGGATGTTCGAAGATTTTGTTCAAATGAATGAATATCGAATAAATTCATCCGAAGAATTTTTCGAAAAAACGAATAACGAATACATTTATTCGAGAAAAATTCCGAATAAGTAAATATCGAACATTTTCACTCGAAAAGTTTTTCGGACAAATGAATATAAAATATATTTATTCGAATTTTTTTCTCGAATGAATGAACTGCGAATAAATTCGAACTTTTATTTTTTTTTCGAATGAGCGAATATTCGAATCAGGAATTAATCGAATTTTTATTCGAATTTGCGCAAAAACGTCATTTTTCGAATGAGAATATTCGAATACTCGAAAAATTTGTCGCTCGAATACGACACTTTTTGCATAGTCGAATTTTCGAATAAATTCGAATGCCTACTTTCCTAGAAACTCGAAAATTGAGAAAATTCGATACGGTATTTTCGCAATATTCGAAATTTGGATATTTTCGAAAATGGCGTTTTCGGAATATTCGAATTTTCGAATAAATTCGAAAACGGGTTTTTCAAATACTCGAATTTCTGAGTATATTCGAAAAGGGTATTTGAGATATTCGAAATTTGAATATACTCGAAGACGCATTTTTGAAATATTCGAGTTCTAGAACACATTCGAACACCCAGTTTTTTGGAAATTCGAAAATTGAATACATTCGAAAACTGCTCTTTTCAAAAATTCGATAATCGAATTTTATTCGAGTATCACGACACCCAATATTCGAATTTTCGAACGATTCGAATTCGAATATTTATTCGAATTTGCATTCGAATTATTCGTTCGTTTCGAGGTGTATTAGATAGATTATGAATAATAAATACTAATGCAAACAAGAAGACAGGAACACAGAAACATAGCGTGCATTGTCTTTCAAGGCAAGAAGTTGTGTATTTCCAAAAAGCTAGTTTGGGTGGTTTAACTTCTTCGAAAACTCTTCTAGAAAAGTCACTGCTCCTGCTAATGATGACTGGTATCTCCTGCGGGGTACTCTCTCTCCTATGTGAACCTGACTGAAAAAAAATTCCAGGAGCAGAGCCCCTTTTCGAAAAATATGAAAAAAGCGTGCTCGTGACACCGCTGGGAGTTTTTCTCTTTCCTTTCTAGAAAATCTCAGTAGTAAACCATAGTGGATGTTCAGGCGTTGTTTATTTCCTGAACCTTCCGACAAACTTCTTCCACTCATTTCTAAGCATAACATAAGAGCGGAGGCGAATACAGTTGGAAACTACAGAGGTCCATGAAACTGACTTTTTACACAGTTGAATTCCCGGAACTGGAACTTACAAAAGTAAGGGCCCCTGATAGTGACAGTTGCAAAGAGGGTGTATCTAATCTCTAGCAAGGTTATGAGCACTATGTTTGGAACTGCCAGAGATCTAAAGGCAAAACTTTGTTGGAGCGATCACACTACGATATGTGATGACGTAATAGGGAGAAGTATCGGGTTCTTACATGGGGTGTTTCAATTCAGTAGGTACGATTTTATGGTGTATGTTCAATAACTCCTCGCTTCTCCTCGTATCTCACCTTTATAGTGATCCTCTATTTTAAAAAAATAGTTACTTTATTTGTTCAATCGACATTGGTACCTCCAAAATTCACTATTGTAATGTGCAAATAATGTTTTGCAATGGATCTAGCCTGAGATGCGTCCTCTGAAATTTCTGCTTCTCTTCAAATGGATACACTACTACCACTTTTAATTAATGAACTTGAAAGCTGTTTTCGTGGGGGGGGGGGGTGGTCTATAGTCTTGACGCGGTATATTTTGAAACAAAAATTGGTAAAAACGTAAATACAGGAGCGAAAATTGCGAAACCTTAGGTACAGATGTTTTCTGAGATGTTGATTACGATGGTATAAAGTATTCCCTAGAAAACCTACGGACTTCCACGATTTTGGCGATATTTGGGGGTAGTCCATAGTTTTGATGCGCACTGTATTATTTCGGCCTCCGTAGAAACAGTTACTTGTGAGCCAAAGTGTATCGCGTTATATGTGACACATATTCGGCCGATGCATTTTGCTACTATTGCGTTAACTTTGCTTTTATGTCACACAAGTTGCTGACACCTTCACTGACTCGTAGTAAAGTTCTTTCCTCTGCGATCCGGTGAAGAAATCGTCAGCGGGACTTTCGCGGTGCTCCTCAACTGCCGAGGATATTCAGCTGACCCAAACTGTGTGGCTGTTCAAAAATTACGAATTATTCCAGCAGTTTCCTGTCTTCGTAACTAAAACGATCTGGCGCAGTTCACTGCAGCGAGAGATGCTTTTCGATAGGGCAGCGAGATTGCCTTTCGTACCTTTTGAGCCTTCACAGCAGTTAGAATAGCTCGGCTGTCAATAGAGCAGCGGACGCGTAAGTCACTCCACAAACCGTCAGTCGACTTCATCTATGCTTGCACTATTTCTCTATTTTGTCCAGCTGACTTTCGTCCAGTTAAGCTTCGGACGAATTTCTGCTGAGCGAGAGGAATTATGTTTTCTGGTTTCAGAACCGCTATTTCAGCTGAACCTCTTATTTTATACCATTGCAGCACAGTGGACGTCGTAGGAATCTTTTCGGAGGGGATGGACTGCCCGGGAGCAGAGGCAAAGAAAATTCGATTGTAAAAATTTCGAACGTATTTTTAAAGATTTTTAAAAATAAAGATCGGTATCTTGAATCAATAGCAAAATTTTTGAAAACTGAACCCTTTTTCAATTTTTCCTGGCCTCTAGGCCACTTTGAAACAGATTTCCTGGGATGAAATAACCTTCCTGCGAACTCTTATTGCATCGATAACCATTCATCAATCACTCATCTTAGTTGGCATTCACTAAAGCTCAGAAACTTCTACAAACTGCTTAGCGAACCATGGCGCAGCAATTGGCTAACGATGCTATGGAAGGAGCAGATGGACCAGAATTAAGCAGATTAGGTGCATTTGGGATGCTCAAGGTGCTACTGGACAATCTTGTACTTCATGGAATCTCAGAAGTGGCAACACATCACTGTAGCAAACAAATGCAGCTGCCCATTCTTTGAGATTTATGAGTAAAAATTTTGTGTTCTATAGCCGCGGCAGTACAACTAGCGTCAAAGCTAGAACCGTCATGGTTTTCCTTTCGTAGTTTTCCTAGTAAACTCATGAAGCATCGCCGCATTTTGCTAGCCATGTCTTCGCTTAGATGCATAAACAGCATTCTAAGTCTCTATAGCCCCAAAAGTCTGCGCAATTTTTGTAAAACACTGTAACTTTGTAAAAAGTTATCCGATCACTGTGGACTTTTGGTATGTTATGCCCAAGCCTCTGCTTTAAAGACCGCACCCATTCTCGCGTCGCACTCATTCGGATTTCGAAATTCAGGTAGTTTGTGAAACCTTGGGGGCTGAACAGCCAAAAGCCAAAGTGAGAGCACCGGTAAGCTGCTCGTTGCGGAGGAAACAGCCGACACGTCGGGTACTCGGTGGACCGGTTACGAGGGGTGTGAGGACGAGTTGTCCTGTCAGTGCGTCTTGCCCACTAGTTAAAGAGCTATAACCACTGCGCATGAGTGGAGTTGTACGAGTCTTCCACGTCCCTGAGCTCAAGGCGGTGGGCGACTCCAGTAGACGGCGTGCGACGCAGTGAAAAACTCGTCCGCGAAAACGTGGACGAGTCTTCTGGAGCGATTTTCTCGATCAGAAACGACTCTTGAGCAGGGAAATTTGAAACTCACCATTTTCTGAGCGTCTCTTTCAGAACCCATCGAGAACTCAGGAAGCGCTCTGAGTGGGAGGGGTGCTGACTTCAAGTTGGTATACTTGCGGACAATTCTGTTGCTTTAGCTATAGAACATGGCCCTAGACGTGAAAGTAGTCAATTTCGAACCTTACGATTTCGTCAGGAGCGATCATAAGCGGCCGAGATTTTTAATGCGAACTGCTGTTGGGAAGTAGACCACGAAACAGTACTAGGACACCTGCGAAAAATTCTGCCTGAGTTGGAGGCATCTTAGATCTTTGAGACTCCAGGTCCTTTAAATCACACACAGAAAATTTTTGGAGCTCTTTAGACGCGTTTGAACAGGCACCACCGCGATCCAAAGCATGGACAAGGTAGCGTTCGACTGATGGAGTAGAAGAGGCACAACAGCTTGCCAGAATGCTTTTACGCCTCTTCGTCCCCATCAGTTAAACGGCTACCTCGGTCACGCCCCCTTTTTGGATCGTGGTGGCGCCAGTTCAAACGCGCCTAAAGAGCTCCAAAAAACCTTCGCGTGTGTGAGTTAAAGGGCTTGGAGTCTAAAGACCTAAGACGCCTCCTAACATCGTTTCAGAGATTTTCGTCGACTGACTGGCAAAATATTAAGGGCCCAGCTCACCAACATTGTTTATGTTCAGTTGAAAAGCAGTGTTCTGTATGTAGTTCAGCAGCACAACCTCTTGTATTACTGCGTAGTGATCATGGCAGAAGCGCATAAAAAGAGGGAATAAGCCAAAGATGGTCAAAAGCGTTATTTTCTGGCCACCCCCATTACTCAGCTAGGATTTTTCCAGGTGTCCTGGTACTGTTCCGTAATCTATTTCTCCACAGCAGTTCACCATTAAAAAAATTTCGGTCGTATGATCACTCCTGGCGAGATTGTAGGGTTCGAAATTGACCACTTTCACATCCACGGCCGTGTTCTACAGCTAAAGCGACAGAATTGGCCACAGTGCAACAGAACAAAATGGAGGCTTGGGACCACAACAAATAAAGATTCACCAGTGATGATGACCATTCCCAAAGTTAGTGTTTTACAAAAATCGCGAGGACTTTTTTGGGGCACTGTATGTAAAACTTCGGGCTTTGCGCAGTCTCCCACTTTCTCGAAAAACATACAACGCACCTCCGTGAAATACAAGCCTCAGCTTGCAGCCTTCCCCCTTCCTTTTGATATTACCTTTTAGAATATCCAAAATAATAGCTTTTTCTTGTAGCTGAGCTTGCACTGTACGGCCTTTGAATACTTGATTACTCGGTCCAAGATGAGAGGCATACGGAAAGGGCTCTGCCTTTTTCCTGCATTCATTCCTGCCGCTATTCTCTTAGTCGGGTCGTGCATAACTATTACTTTACTTGGATATTACTGTTATTATTTCGGTTTTCCATCTCATCATTGGAAATCTCTGTCGCTGTTTTGTACTATACATATCGGAATCGACTTCGTGTTTGATCGCAAGAGGACATGCGGATTATGCACATAAAATTATATTCTTGCTGCTCCGTTTTTCGTGCCATTCGACGTACAACGTCTCATTTACGAGAATCAGCTGCATGATATAGTAGCCAGTATACTTCGGAATTTTGGAAAATTTTTCGAATATTCGAATTTTCGAATAATTCGAAAATTGCATTTATCGAATAACCGAATTTTCGAATAATTTCGAAATTGGGTTTTTTCGAATATTCGACTTTCGAATAATATTCGAAAATTACCTTTTCCGAATATTCGAATTTTCGAATAATTCGAAAATTGCATTTTTCGAATAACCGAATTTTCGAATAAATTCGAAATTGGGTTTTTTCGAATATTCGACTTTCGAATAATATTCGAAAATT
>KN549239.1:278086-295162 GCA_000797555.1 Oesophagostomum dentatum | reverse complement strand
TAAATAAAACACTAACTGAGAAATTGGCCACAACGGTTATGATCGCCGTGACCTAGACTATTAATATGTACCGTAAGCTGCTCCTTCCGGGCTTTCGCACGGCTCGGGACTCGAAGGGCTAAACCTGGACGCATTCTTTCGCTGTAAACGAAAGTTTTCATTGGTTCAGTTTGCTTTCTTTTGTGCTTAGGATTATGATTGCGCAGATTTTTGTGCTGCATTGTCACGAACCCAAGTCTTGCAAATTTTCATTTATTGTATGCCTTACAGATGGCCGTTAAACCTTCTATTAGAATGAGTTTAAAAAGCTGGACAAGAAGGAAAGGTAGCAAAACTTGACTGCCAGCCTACTGCTAGTGATGCACAACCGACTAACAGTGGAGCCTAAGCAAGAAATTAGAGCGATATTTGGTTCAAGGGCTACGTCGCCTACGTCCGCCATATTCGTGTTGGTGAATGTATGCACTCACGCTATGCTTTGTCAAACGATAGCGATTTTCACAGTGGCGTCGTCGACTAGTGGAGTGGAGCTGAGCTACTGTGTCTTTCGAGAACTAAGGATGCGCAACTCAAGAGATAGAATGGCATCCAACTAGTCCGTTGCATACGATCAACAACTATGATATGTTTGTTTTATTGCTGTTTAGCTGAGATAACTTCACAGAAGTTTCCACTGGAATGGGGTCAATTTTCAAAGAAGCTGTGGCCGAAAAATCAAAAGCTCGTAGGTTTTTGCCGAAATTGTAAATGCAAAGGTCATTCTCAGTTTTTATAAGTGAGTGCATGCGTAACAGGTCCTGGTTGACTTATTACAACTAAAACAGAGAGAAAGAGAGAGGTATATGTAATCATGTATGGAGCCTACTGGTAGGGACGGATATTTAGCCCAACTCAAATCAATCACGTCATGCATAGCCATCATTCATTATCATAAGCAGCTCAATACGGCCTCGGAGGCCGATTTCCATGTGTTTTCCAAATTTAACAAAAAACTTTTCTGTAGGGAATGCAAGAACGCCCTTGCTTAAAGGCAGCACTCACGATAAAAAACCTCTTCGTTTTCACTGCAGTCGAGAACTTAAAGTCTAGGCATATCAACGCCAAAATAAAATCGCTTGATAATAGAGGGGCAGCCAAAAGTATTTGAACAAAATGAAGTGCTATCATTGTTCATGGCCCAGCATGTGTGCATTGCATGAACCACATAATGGTGGCCCAAGCATCCCATCCAGTGTGCTACTTTACCCTAGTGAGTTCGCATGAAAGCATATTTATGGTCTTCTGGGAGATTTGTTCACTGCTTCATTGAAGAGCCACTTTTATCCGTAAAAATGTCTCAGGACTAACATGTAGGGATATATCTTGTGGCCTTTGCAAATTGTCTCATTAATATTCGAAGAGTCAACCATTTTCTGAAAATGTTGTAGCATAGGGGCAGCAGAAACAAACACTTTATAGAAAATCTACATATACGGTAAGAGAGCATATTAGCGATAGATATGCTTTGCGCGAAAGCTCTGTGTAGGTCCGTTGTTAAAGTATTAATTATTAATCGCTAAAGGACCGAAGACTGATAGATGACCTAACACTTGTATATAAAATGATCCTTAACAGAATAGACACTGCCTTTTCTGGTGAAGTGTCTCCGTTGAGTAGAATCACTAGACGATACCGTTCAAGAATAGTCTATGAAGAATTAGCACAGAAATATACAAAACTCCTTCACTTCAACACTTGTTTTATCATGGAATTACCTCCATAACAATTACTCAGTACGAGAAAGCATTGCCTTCCCAACTATGCGCATCCAGTGCAGTTTTTTCCAAAGTGGAGAAGGGTTTCCTTCGGAAAAAATTCATAAATTTCTACTACTTCCACCTTCATGGCATGTAATGATGCACCACTTACTGGTAAGTTTCGCCCTCAAATCTGCGACCCGCCTAGCTTTCTGAAAAGTGAAGATAGAAATTTCCTCCTCCTGAGTTTTACTTCATTCCTTATTCACTCCCATTACCAGTCTGATCACAAACACCCTGACTGCCTGCAACACAACAAAATACTTCCTTTTATGAGATGTATCTGCCTACATTATTCACTGCACCAAGAAAATAATGAACGACATAATGTCCTACTAAAGAAGCATCTTGATTTTTCTTCAGAATTCAAGATATTTTGGTCACTTCTACTTGCATTATTTCATAGTGTGGCAGCAAATCACGTCCTAATGATTCAGCTACTTTGGGCGTTTTTTGGCTTAGTACCTCTGGCTGTGCAGTGGAAGTGCGCATTTTCTAACATCATTATTACCCCTTCACAGCAACTGCGAAACCTACCGCTGTTAGCTGCTTATTATGTAAATGCCAAGCAGAAAAACACAGCACTGGAATAATGCACACTCATTTGCGCTTAACTTTTAACAAACAAGTTTTGAGTTCAGTTACAGCTGCCGACCGACTCGTTTATGAAAAGGAAGTTTCTCTCTCCTTTATCATTCCCACTTTAAACGTATTTTAATATTATTAGATTCCTAAATTCCTATGTGATATTCGTAAAAATGAGCAATAAATTAAAGTAAAGCCAGACACAAGTATTAGTAAGGCAACTAGGCTCCTAAGCTTCTTGAGAAATTTTTTAAAAAATATTTTCGGAAGTCTGCCACTTTAAAGGTGGACTTTTATGTGGCAGGAACAGACCATGACATTGCATGCGATGAACACAATAGAACTTTTCCGCAGCAGGATTCTACGGAGTGCCGTGGAAAAATGACTTTTTAGACATCCGTTCCAAAGGCACTGCATTTAGGTCTCAGTCTATTAAAAATCGCGCAGTCGAGGCGGGATTAGAGGAGCTTAAGGATCATCTCGCAATAGAAATTTATTACCATTTGGAATGGATAGATTGCGTGCAAACCTTACAGTTTCTGGAATCCGAGTCGCTCTCTTTCTGAGAGCAGAACTTTGTTGAAAAGAGATGCAGGAAAGAGCAAGACCTCCAAATGACGGAGGTGTCTTTTAAAGAACACATGAGTTGGTTGCTGGCTCCAGTCAGTTCTGGACCTATTAGGAAATAACTGATTTTTTTCACATAATGCTTGAGAACTTAGTTGCGAACCTAATACACTAGCAGGTACGATTAAATATATCCGGCTACGTGAATAGGTGGAAGGGAGTAAATTTCGTCCCACTGCTTTGGTCACCGCTGCGCATGTATTATATGTTAGTTTGTTCTCATCTAGCATGAAGAAAGAACACTGGACGAACGCGTTTGATCTATTAGCAATGAATTACACTGAGTTTTTTTTTCGGAATTAAAGCTCGCTTGTCAACCTTTCCAGAGGAAACCAAAAACATTCATAACTTCCCTCAAAGACGTGTTTCTGAGAGTAGGTTTGAAATGAGCACTACATTCTGCATTAATGTTTATCCATCTCATTGTGAAAGGCAGTTCCGATTAAGCACTTCTCTTCGCAAGGTGCGAAAAACATGAAGACGCCTGAACCTGGAACGTTTGCGAGTTTTTCAAAGTGCTGTAGAAAAAATCAATAGGTAAACAGCTTCCTTCTAGTGACACCAAAGTCAGGAAGAGCATTTATCTCTTTTGAGAACAATTTGGAGGCCCTTTCAAGGAGATAATCAGGTTTAGAACCAGAGAACAGAAAGCTCCCACGAAGAGAACGTAGAGCTCCTCACAAAAGATGAGTTCTTCGAATCACTCCCCTCTTCTTCAGAAACGTCTACGTTTATCTAATTTTCAAAATCGGTGTCCGAATTTCTTACAGAGTATAACTGCTAAGCTGGGTAAGTCTCAAAAAAGGATATTGTTTTAGTATAGAAGCCCAACAGTGAAATATGTTAATGCATACGCGAATAGTACTCTATCTACTACTATAGTATATACTCTCATGTACTATAGCAGTTACAAAGCAAAAATTCAGTGTGGATAGACCTCATCCGGCACAATCCGGCTAAAAGACGAAGATTTTTGAACTGAATGGTGCAGCGACTGAGAAGGAGGGGTTAGCGGGTACTAAGGACCAAAACAATATTTTTTAGTTCTAAGGAAGAAGTGGGGCATCGTGAGCCTACCTACTTTTGTGAAATCGGAAGAAGAGAAAGTACGTTGTTTGTGAATTTAGGAATGGTCGAAGGCTTAAAACACTTATTCCGGATGGAATGCTGTCTGGAGATGAGCACCCGTAATGCTCACTAGGTAGGTATGTCTCTAATAAAGATAACTCTCTTCACGCAAAGTGTTATGTTTGGCAATCCGCGCCCGCGAAAACTTCTAGAAACAGCAATGTACGCGAGTTTTAGAGAGTGGATACCAGAAAGACGTCTGGCTGTGCGAGCATCACGTGGGGTCTTTGCATAGTCGAATAACGTTTCCCCATTAGACCCGCGAATCTTCGCCTTGTTAGAGATAATCCTTGCGAGCCTCAGTTGCAAGAAAGGGATTGTAGTTATTTTGTGTATTTACTGAGCTAAGCAGGCTGTACATCTCCGCATAATGCTTCCGCATCGCCTCACAGTCATTCATTCCACAGTCACAGCTAATTTCCGTGATATTAGCAAATAAGCTCTTCTACGAGTACTTATATTAACTTTTTGAATTCCGCTGGGATATATGTGTCCGAGTGCTTGTATTTTTCCTTGTGACAAAAGGTCTGCTGAAACTCATAGCAACAGCGGAAGCTCTCTAAGAATTCTACTAGAAATTGGTTTTTCTACTTGAAGTAGTTTTTGATTAAAAAGGTTGTGAAACGGAGGAAATACGTGGCGCCAAAATGACCCGACCTTTGTCGATTTTTGAAGGCAGCACCCACGGAAAAAATCGATTTTGAGATTTTTGCATTTTTATACCCTAGCCGCATGGGTTACCCAAAGCCAAAGTAAGAAAGCATAAAAGTTAAAACTCACCGAGAAAATATCGAAAACATGCCCATCCCGCTTATCCAACTTACGGGGGTGAGTGGACGAGTTTTCCGTGGACTTGTGTTTGAACAATTACGCTTCGGTGTATCTACACAATAGCGCGCTACTCTATAAAGGCCCAACGGCAGAAGCGGCAAAAATCCATATCCAGGATCGAAATGTACTTGTTCAAGACAAGTCCGCGGAAAACTCGTCCACTCACCCCCGTAACTTGTATAGGCGGGATGAGCATGTTTTCGACATTTTCTCGGTGAGTTTTAACTCTTGTGCTTTCTTACTTTGGCTTTGGGCAACCCATGCGGCTAGTGTACAGAAAATGCAAAAATCTCAAAATCGATTTTTTCCGTGGGTGCTGCCTTTAAGTATATATACGTATACAAGAAGACACGGAAGTTTATAGTATTTAGAACTACATTCTGAGACTGGCATTGAAATATAACAGGCTTCGTTGATGTTAGCGGACTTTAGAGAAGCGCTTTCCAAAGGTACCATCGTCAGCTTTGCCTACGTCGAGACTTTTAGGAAGAAAATTTGTAACCGCTATCAGCGCATGGACATTTACAGCCTCAGGGTGATGGCGAGGAAAACCCAACTGTACTGGAATGAAAAGAACTTCATTAGCGTTTCGAAGATTCCTTCGTAACTGCGCCAGATGCTCCTTTTCATTCACTAGTGCATGCGAATTTGTGACTGTTTTGTACATGTATGTATATAACCGTAAAACCTCTAATTGAACGCCACCTCTATTTGAACGCCACCTCCAATAGACCGCCACCCTGACGGACGAGTTGAGAAATACAGCGCCACCCTCTAACTGAACGCCACCTCCAATATACCGCCATTCTCATGAATGATTTGCTTTGGCCGTCGTACCACAATATGAAAGCGAGGTATACTGTAGAAATGTCGCTGTAACACCATAAAATCTTTTCGCTTCAATTTCTTTTACTTCCAGAAGGTTGAAAAGGTAACGAAAACCAACTCATTCTAAAGCTGTATTTACTATATTTGTTCCAAATTCAAATCAACAATTCGTTTCCCTTCAAAATTGGTTTTTTTCACATACCGTCAACTCTAGCACAAAGTTACTAATCTCATCACTTCATTGAGATGCTTAAAAATAATCATACTTTAAAATTAACAGCGCGCTGTCTTACTTGACGGTCATTAAGGAATGAAGGAACTGGTACAGTTCAGGTGACGATAATTTCCCGAATAAACTTTAGAAAATAAACTGATGAAATTCTTTCGGCATGTATCGAAGCCAATTTCTGGCTTTAACTGGAGCTTAACTAAAACAGGTACGACTCTCATCTGCTAGAAACGTTTTATTCCATGGAAATTCAAACGCAATGTACTACCTAAGTTTTGCTGCTAAGTTTCTCTATTAGAATAATTAGCTACATCGTGCTGTATAACCCTACCAAAGTAGTGGCTTCAGAAACTCACTCGTTTCGGAGAAACAGCGTCATCAAGAATGAGTCCCTTACTAACAAAGCTAGAACGTCACCATAGCGAACAAAATTCATAGGAAGGTTCTGAATGAAGCAACTATGCGAAAAAATACAGAGATTAAGTATAGGTATTTTTAGTGTATTTAGGATTTGACTCTAAGATGTCCTAGAGATCTTCTTCATCTTCACAACTTCTGGCTGAAGGTTCAGTACTGTAGCTACTCAGTGCCAGTTGATTCCTATCCTATTAAAGGCAGCATCCACTCTCAGAACGCCTTCTGAGTTCTCGATGGATTCCGAAAGGCGATCTCAAAAATGGGTTAAGGTTCAAATTTCTCGGCTCAGAACTCATTCCTGACCGAGAAGTTCGCTACAGAAGAATCGTCCGCGGTTTCATGGACGAGTTTTCCATTTTGTCGCGCTCTTTCTGTTGAAGTCGCTTACCGCATCAACTGCGAAGATATAGAAAGCTTCCACAACTCTACTCATACCAAATGGTTGTAGCGCTCTAACTAGTGTGGAAAATAGAGTGACAGGGCAACTCATCCCTGCACCCTTCATAACTAGTCCACCCAGTACCCTACATTTCGGTCGTTTTCTCCCCAACGAGCAGCTTACCGATGCTCTCACTTTGGCTTTTGGCTATTCAGCCACCGAGGTTTCGTAAACTATCTGAATTTCGAAATCCATTTTTAGAGTGGGTGCTGCCTTTAAATTAATCTAATCACATGTAACGCTGTATTTGTAATGTTCCCTAATTACGATCCTCGGCTTCTTTACACCAATAAAGCTTGTTCACCCTAAAATTTCGGTACTAGTCGAAAAATAGACCGCCATCCTATATTTGAGCGCCACCTCTAATAGATCGCCTCCGTGATGGAGGGGTTGGAAAATAGAGCGCCATGGCGGTCAATTAGAGGTTTTACGGTATGTACGTTTCTGTTATTCATTTCTTCTCTGAAAAATACCACATGAAACAAAATTAAAGGTCGTCGAGCTTCAATTTTGAGTTCTTTTCGTTTAGCGGTATTTGCAGTTCAGGTTTCGATTTCGCCGTGATCTTGGGTGCTAAATTGCAAATATTTTTTAAAACCATAGGAATACTTAACGGACAAATTTGGAACAACACCCACAGTCCTTATTACTCATCTATTAAAATGAAGCACAAGTGCTGCTATCCAAAGGCTGTCGTACCGCTTGGAACGCAAACGAACAAATATTGTGGCAGTGCTTATAGTGGAACCTAATCACTCCTCCTGTACTTGCCTCTCTATACCTCATCAAAAAATCTTCTGAAGACGATATCTTGTTACACTTCTTATAGACTGAGCCAACGTGCAGAATGTTTTACTAGCGACAGTAATGGTGGTTCAAAGCTAATGTTTGTAGAACCTTTACTCCTTTCTCATCTTCTACCATAAATGTGCAGCAGTTGCAGGATAGCATATAACTGTTGTCCACTATGCGGCGGATTTAGGCAAAAAGCTTCTATTTTGGAATCTTTATATGGATTCGGTCTTCAAGAAAGGGCTTCATGTCTGCTGTGCTTTGAGAAACTACTGCAAGCACTGCATAAAACGATCGCTTTTTATACTACGATGCAGTAACGAACGAAGGATGGAGCTTCAGCAGGGCAGCCCCATTCGTTTCCCAGAAAGATATTCAAAAAATAGAATGTTTAGAGATACTCCATAGCAGTGCGAACCTCGCCTACATTCTCAAACAGGTGATCGCCGCTGATACAGGGCTAAGTTTCGACTTTCGAAATTCTTAGGGAAGAGTTATGAATCAATGATAGTACGTCCCGAGTTTTGAAGGAAGTACTCGCTATTTGTAGCAGTAAGAGATAGCAGAGAGCGGAGGCAGATAATACAAAGCTCATTTGTTTGCCTGGAGCGCTGACCTAAGAAAATATGATAACTAGTCTCAAAGTTTGAAAGATGTCCTTCTTCTACTGTATGATAATCACATACCCAGGGTTAGATAAGGCATAACCCGAGGCAGTGGTTGTTGCAGAATTTTTTCCGACTGGGGAGCCTTCAAGCCTAAAGTGGGCGAGGCAGGGGTGGGGGGGGGCAAAAAAGCTATAATTTTTGGAAAAAATGCTTGTTAAAATGCTGATTGATAAAAATCGAAATTTTCAAATTATTAGGTCGTACGCTAAGTGCAAAGCTTGCTGCTGTATTATACTTAATTAGGCTCACAAGCACTTCTGCGATAGCAAGCAGCAAGCTGTTGAACAAGTCCGGTCAGCGACGAGTTTGACATTTTATACCACGGAAATTTCCAGGCAAACTGCATGCCATGTACTCGACGTCTTCTATCCCTCTTCACTTGAAATTTTTAGTCAACTGTATTGCACTGGCTTTGTGAAGTGAATGGTTCTATAAAATCTCAAGATTTTAGAACTAATTGTTAGATTCACCAAAAATTCATATAGAAATTACCTATACGCGGATCTGCCGCAAAAGTGAGCTATCTTTCCGAAACAGAATTGTTTTCTTATCGTTGATAAAAGTATAATCTATGTAGTCTACAATAGCAGCACTTTTGAATTATCGCCGCCTAAAAACTGCACTGGAAATTAAAGTACTTTTGAAAATTCACCGATTTATCCATTTTCAGTTTCCTCCTACCCGTAGACCACCTTCAAAAATTTTTCTGACCTGCTATCGGAAGGAAGGGGGGGGGGAGCATGCCAGCACCACTGCCCGAAGGTCTAAGTAGCTTGTATTGTGGTTGTTCCACTGGCTGACAACAAATGTCGTACTTATTGGGGAAAAGAGAGACAGGTTTGACTTTTCGCAGTTTGTCTCCTCTTCCATGATGAGGAAGTACAACGTTCTCGATGACGTTAGGAATCAGGGGGAGCATTACTACAGACTTTCTTAAACTTTCTGCTTTCTGGGAAGCGTTGGGAACCCACAAATGCAGTTGCCACTATTCCAGCCAAAGAGAAGTTTTTTGAGCAAGCGCTGCCTTTGAATTAGCATTCGTCGTCGAGTGTAATGCGTGACGAGTTAGAAAATGGTTATCTCGTCTTCTTTGTCCGAGTTGTTGACGCCTCCGATTTCCGTTTATGCGATGAGGTATCCTCACTCGCGTCTACCTGCAAACAATGAAATCGCAATGCTACAGAAACTAGGGTAATCTCAGGGTGTGACGACAACACCGGAAGTGCCGGTTCCGAGCCGAAGTGGCATTAAACATGCGTGGGTGGCCTGAAGAAATAAACAGCTGTGACGTCACCTCTAGTGGCAAGAAAATGGTGTAGTGTCTCCGGCTTATGTTTATGTTTTTCCTTACATTTGTCACAGGTGAAGTAAAAACTAGCAAGAGTAAAATAGTGAGACCGAAAACGAGATGTAGTTTCAAGTAAGGATCTGAGCAGCTAACGTGTAATCGAACCTTTACGGGGAACGACATTTTATTGAGAAGCTTGAAGTATGTACTAACTCTGTTAGCAATAACGGGTACTATCTGTCTCACGTCGAGAAAAGAAGTCGAGTAGGACGATAATCGGCGCGGGGCAGTCGGCGAGGCAGTCGCAGTGCGGGCAAATCTGGCCGGGACCCAGATTGGTCGACCGATAGAAGCCCGCGGATTGCTGGCGTATTGGGTCCCGACCAGAGTTTACAGCGCCGCAACTGCCGTGCCGACTGCCTGTTGACTGCCGTCCTAGACGACATCCTATCACGAAGTGAGACAGAGGGTATCTAAAATACGCACGGCTGTGGGAACTATAAAATATCTGACAGATTACAGTCTGTCCGCGCCAGCCTGTCCGGTCGAGCGGTCTGCATACTATGAGGCATGCGGCGAGATGGCGGGTTCCGTGCCCGCTTGCTGAAAGTAGCCGGCAGCTGCCGTAATTTATTGAAGCGGGCACGGGACCAGCCGCATGCTTCATACGCAGACCGCGCGATCGGACAGGCTGGCGCGGACAGACTGTACCTCTAGTGTGAGAAAGCGTCGCCGTGCAGAAGACGCTAGCACTTAAAGACGTTGTTCCGCCAAATCTAACTATCAGTATAATTCGCGTCAAATTGCGCATATTGGCCCTTTTTAATCATTGTAGTTGCTTCAGCAGAAAACTCCTAACCGTTCTCGAAGAAAGCTGGTTTTTGAGGCACTATTCTGAAAGCTAATCTACATGTCCAGATAAGCAATGACATTTGAGAAGAAAATAACTAAATCAACAACTATTCATTTCGCTTCGACGCATATCTCGGCATACTAAGTTGCGCGTTGGTTCTAACATAAGATGATGCTCATTGCTTTTTCTTGGGAATGCCTGGGAGTTTTCCGTTGGAGCTTCTGCAGTGACCGGAAGGGAAAAATGCTCGAAGCTTTACGGCAAATGTATTAGGTCGTTCGGAGCGTATCTGCAAAATTCCAGGTTTTTTCTGGAATGATCGGAAAGTCTCCACAGAGACATAGGACACTACCCTCTTATATGCGCGTAACATATCCGGCTTCCTTTTCCTTGCTTATTTTACCCTACAATGGCCGAACTGCACCCCATATTCGACACGTACTCTTTAGGACTTCGTACCCGGCCACTCCACTGCTGAAGCCTATGGAAACTTACATCAAGTGTTCGGCCCTGAACCCTCTTCTAAGCGGAAACGCAACTAGTTCGAACACTTCAAAACCGGAAATAAGAAACTCGAAGATGGGCCTCGATCTGGTCGACCGACTGCGATATCGTTAGACGAATTGAAGAAATTGGAAGTGGGTAGGGGATGGTGTCCCTATAGTATCTTTATGGAAACTTCAGGAACATTCCAGAAAAAATTTGGGGTCTTGCGAAGTTTTCAGCAGACACTTTCCGAACGACCTAATAGGGTAAGTGAGATTTCGCTGCCTTTAACCTGCATATCCGTTTAGTAGAAGCGATATTAAACTGAGTTTTCTTTGCCTGAAAACGAGAACAGTGGCAAGAGTTAGCACTTTTTCTCTCATGTGAAGGAGCTGAACACTAAATGATACATACGGTTTTGCTAAGTTGGCAACTGAGTCTTTAGGCTTAACAAGATAAATTAAGTTTGTCTTGATTAAATCTGGAACTAACAAAGGCCAGTTCTTCTTCACTTGAAAAGAGTTCCACAGTAGACAAAAATCTAGAAGTCCAACATTGAAAGTAGGATTTTAAAAACAAGCTACGGGTCGTGACGTAGAATGACTTAGTAAGGCGTAGCAGCTGATTGTTTCAAACGAGAACGAAACCCGGGACCGTAAACAACGCAGCTTTTCAGAATGAGCTAATTTATTGTCGAAGTCGAAATAATGACGATGTTCACGGCAACGCCGATGCTCAATGTATTTTTATTTCTTGATTAACATTTTCGTGGATGAGTTGTTCTTCTCGCGTACGTTGACTCTTGATGCCGCGCGCTGTGCGAGAAATATGCGAGAAATAAGACAACCAACATGCTCCACACGATAGATAACTCGTCCGCGATGGCATTTTCATGCGCGTAGCGACCCATGAGGAAGTACACTTCTGTTATGGCGGGTGGGTGGAACTGAACGGGGTTAGACAAAAATCGATCGTAAAATTTTCAAAAACATTCTTAAAAATTTTTAAAAATAGAAATCGATATCTTCAATCAATAGCTAAAACTACTTTTAAACAGTTTGACCCTTTTCATTTTTTTCTGGCATCTAGGCCACTTCCAAGAATTCATCCCCTCCCCTTGGAGCGCCACTGATATATAGTGCGTTTTATAACTACTGGACACCCTCAGTTTTTCGCTGTAGAGTTTGATTCTGACTTTTTCGGAGTTTCTAAACATTTTATTTGTATTCCTCATGTAAAATTACCCGGAACTCATTTCACAACTCTGCGAGCACATGTACCATGAATTTTACGGTTTTTAAAGTTCTTCTGCTGCTTCATAACTGTAGGACAGATCTATCAGAAAAGAAAACAAATTTTACGCTAAATTCACCAATAAGTGCACTTTATAAATAAGTATAGAGGGGAGCATTGCTGATTACTGGCAGCTTTGCAGTTTATTCTGGTAAGCCGTGGATGTTTTACTGAGATTTTTGCAAGGAAATCCATAGACTTTTGAAGAAAACCATTATTTCCGCCCTAGAATTTCCCGGATTTGCTGCCAATGTTTACCTTCATGATAATTCGATATTGTCTGTTACTCCGAAGTACCTGAACGTCCTTCATTCGCGAGCATCCTGCAACAAGCAACTGTTGAGAGTACATGGAGACTCACGGAGGTTTCTCAAGGCGAAATTACCCTCATTTCTGTGGAAACCTCTTGCTTCAGTAAGTTTAGAAGCTATTATTGGGTACTATTTTACCTCTACATGTACGAGTCTGATCGAGGAAGCCTGAAAACAGCAATTTTTTTACAGCTGAAGTTTCAGTCAAACGATATGGATTCACCACTACAAATAGTCACCTAGTAAACATTCGATGAACTTCATTGTGCTATGCTATTTAGCCTTTCTACATCAAAATGTTTGCGTTCCCGTTGACCGTAACGTTCTTTTAATTTAGTCATGAATCCTAAGTATAGCTTTAGTAGAGCTGCCTTTTTACGCGGATCACTTCCACTTGGGAAAATTTTTGAAATCATGCGTTACACTGAAATATTACTAGACAGGCCTTACCACGCAAAGAGAACGAAAAAATACGCCAGAAAGGAGCCCAACCTCGTCCTGAGGCGGTGTCGAACTGTAATGAGGGTAAATCTTGGCAGCAAATCCGGAAATTTCCAGGGCGGAAATAATGCTCTTCTTTAAAAGTCTGTGGATTTCCATGCAAAAAATCTCAATAAAACTCCCATAAGTTACTCGAATAAACGACAAAGTTGCCAGTGAATAAGCAATACCCTCCTCTTTACATTTTTATAAACAGTACTCGTTGGTGGATTTGAATTTTTAGTGTAAAAGTTATTGTCTGCTAGGGGTGTCCTATACTTATGAAACAGCAGATAAACTTCAAAAAATCGTAAAATTCATGGGGATATGAGCTCGCAGAGCTGCGAAATGAGTTCCAAAATAATTTTACATGAGGAATACAAATAAGATATTACAAGCTCCGAAAAAGTCAGAATCAGACTCTACGGCAAAAAACTGGGAACGTCCTATAGTTACGAAATGCACTGTATATAAATAAATATATACCTATACACATACCGCAATATACAGTACTCTGAAGATTGCCGCACAGGTGCCACCCCGATATTGGCACATGTGCGGACCCAAACGGGCAAATGAGCTTTTGTTGGGAGATTACCGTGATTTTTCCTGCCTTGAACCAGACATCTACGGTGCCAGAGATGGGGCGGAACTGTCGCCATTCCTGGAACTTTACCGTTGCCACTGCAGAAGATGAACCTTTACTACGAAATGTACCCACTATAACTGCGCACTATTTAGTGTCAATGCAGAATTCCTCAGCCCTGCCGGAGCAGAGAATGGCAGCCGTAAGAAGCTTTGCCACATCCAAAAATACTTCCACGATTCTGAAACACTAACTTCATCGTGATCATTCCAAAGTCCCAACACTGTATCTAAAGTACAGCCTTGAAAAGCCTTGGTACTACCACGATGAAGCTCATGTGCTTTCGAATCGTAGAACTTGAAGAGCTGAGAAGTCTCGCTCTTCAAAGTGTCTAGCTATAGCTGCATGCAGACCCCATTCTACCTCATTCCGTACATTAGATAGGCCGCTTCAAAGCCTACAACAGGAGAATAAATTACTCACGATAACACGTTATCACTAGCAGCAGATGACATGTTGCAGCACGTATTCCTCATGTGGGGCCTATTACAGCATGTATTCCTCATGTGGGGTTCAAGTGGTGTCGTTTTTGGGGAGGCCCACAAAGACCCAAGAATTCCCGGCTTATTCCGGGTGCCGCTAAACTGCCGGAGCGTGGCAGGTGTGCCGACCCGGGACGGCACCGGTTCCCTGTACTGTATCCCTTTCGAAGCGAGGTTTTTCCACGTCACTTCCTGGAAATTTCCCATGAATTGACGTCATGTGGGTGCGGCACCTGTGTCGCAATCTTCAGAGTACCGGCCAAAAGGATATGAACTTTTGGTTTTTGACAATAGCTTCTTGTAATTTTGCCCAATCTTGCTGAACTTTTATGACACTATCCAGGCTGTGGGGCAATGTTCCAAATGCATCATTGTAACTGGTCGTGCCTATTGGGATTTTTTAAAATTTTTTGACGGAAATTCATGAAAAGAGCTATTCTGAACCCTGTCACTTTCTCCCCCGGAAACCCCGTCAACAACATTAAATACTCGCATATTCTATCCGAAGAGGTAAGAAGGGTCTCAAACCTCGTATATAAGTTTATCACACCGAAGCTAGAAGTAATCTACAGTGATAGTGGCAAAAGAAATGTGACCGATTAACTTACTGACAAATCGACGGCAATTAATTGTCCGTCTGCGTTTTCTGAAGAGGAAAAAGGTACAAAGGAAGTTAAGTGCGAACCTTTAAGTCTACCTAATTCGCACAGTATGGAAATGTGGCGGTTGTAACAAGCATCCGTACCAGCAGATGAGACCTCCGCCTTACCACTTTGCCTGCCCATATATCTTTTCTGGTTTTATCATTCAGTCCGTGCCTGGAAGCATCCTCAGACGTCACCAACGGCTTCTAAAGCTCTCCAAAGGATGCCTTGCAGAAGGCCTCCCTACTAATATTATGGAATTGGGTAAATTTTCAAGAAGTTATTGCCAAAAAACCAAAAGTTCATATCCTTTTGGCCGGTACTGTATATTGCATATACTGGCTTATTGCCCCTATAGAGATTTCGAACAAATGTGTAGAACTTTCATTGTCATAACCAGATTGAGTCATCGCTTGGGCAGCTCTAAGAGTCTTAGTGACTTCGTATATATTGCGTCCGATAACTCATCGACACCCAGCTTTCAAAAACCTCAAGAAACTCGATTCTGCGTTCTAGAGCTGTGTAGTTCTGCAGCTGTTACAATCGCTTTTACGTGTTTTTAGAAAATATGCAGGCCTCGGTACCGGAAATTTTGCCCAGACGCTGGTTTAGTTATTAGGAGACCGCACGGGTTATATTTTGGGTGAAAAGTTGTTTTGGGACATCTGGACTCATTACTGAAAAAAACGTATAGATGGAATTGCAGTTCTGTTTTTTATGTTGGTCTTTTGCACAAGTTGAAATCCTAGTTCTTCATATGGAAAGCTGACATCCATTCTTACTTGGAAAAGTCCCCGAAGCACGTACTGTTAACAGAATTAATTCTGCTCCTCGATCTGAAATAGTGGAGCAAAGTAATTTCTGCGCGTATAGTTATTGCCTTCTTGATGTGAATTTTAAAGATCTATGAGAATTCTTTTTTATAGACCAAGAAATGGCATACAGATGCCACAACTAGCGCTAATGTACTGACAATCGGTGAAATTGCACCGTTTTCGGCCTCGCTTTTAGAGGTGTCGCTTAGAAGCTAGCGCCGCCTTTTTGAAAAATCTTCTTTGGCACGCGAACTATTATTGTGCAACAATACGCCAATGACAATGTAAAGGAATTTACTAAAATACGCCAGCGCTGCAGTGGGGACTTTTTTGAAGCATTTTTCTACCTCCCATTTTCTTTTTTTATGACATTCGGGGCGTTGCTTATCAGTTTTTCGCTCCGGGAATGAATAGAGCAACTTGTCGGCTTTCTAGAACTGCTAATTGTGGTTGCAGTTTCTAAGCGAGAAGACGTGCACACAGGAAAGGAATTCGCGCTTGCGATAGCCCTACTTGGCCAAAGGAGAAGGCAGGACTTGACGTAAAGCTTGTATACAGTTTAACTGAACGTTTATTAACGCAAGCGCATTATCTTTCGTCAAAAATCAACCTTTCACCCTAATATCAATATTGTTAGAATATTCCAATGCCTTCAATGAATATCGAATATTCGAATAATTCGAACACTCGGTCCCTATAATCGGTTTATTTAAATATTCGAATATTCATTTAATGGTTTGGAAAAGCGCCTCATTCGAATATTTGGGCCCTCAAAAATCACTTAGAAAAATAGTTAAACTTCGAACGAGCGAGTACTGGCGCTTTAGGCCGTGCTGTGGTCGCATAGGCCATTTTGGAGTACAGGGTGCGACAAAATACAATAGTAAGATGAAAGCTGCGAAACGTAATTAAGGCGCTGATATTATAACAAATGTGCAGACTTTATTCTTTATTCGAATAAGGTATTTTATAGAGGAATTTTAGCTTTATAAAAGGGCGAAATCGTTTTTTTCTAGCCATACCCTTCCATATGTTAGATAATATTTTTTAAAAGAAAGGTGCTTTGCAAAAGTCCTGGTTTTATAGCAGTTTTCATGTTTGTTGTTCGCTATGGATTATCGATAGGAAATTAGGGCCTCTCACTTTCACTACTTGTACCTCAGCGAAGAAATTTTGATAAAATTTGGATGCCATGCGCTTAAAAGAAAAGTCCTCCCCTATCAAGAGAATACTATAGTCAAGTGAATCCGTGCTTTTATCAAAGAGTATTGTTGCAACAAGTGCAACCACTTAGATTTACCACTACCCTGGTGTTCTGACCGCGATACATTTGACGAGCAATCCCACCTGACTAACCAGTTTCCTGGGAAGGACTTGTTTGTTCGGTATTTTCCCTGCTCTGATGCACTGGGGGCATACTAAATCCGAGGTTTCGTTT
>KN549239.1:200816-217563 GCA_000797555.1 Oesophagostomum dentatum | reverse complement strand
ACGGTACACTTAAATGTGCCTTTATACCTCCTTTCATATGGTTGTGCGTTGACAATGATACAATTGGCGTACCGACGAAAGCATGGATCATCTGTAACGGATGTTCTGGTTATATCCTTCTATACTTCCAGCGTTATCTTGATTGGTTTTCAGGTCTGCCTAGTTCTTTGTAAGATTGTGTTCACTACAACTATGTCCTAAAATCGGAGGTCAATCACTCCTTCACACCAGACATGCCATGCCGTTTCGAGGTACTTGTGCTATGAAGTTGAAAATGCGGCCAGATGTCCGGTTGATGAAAGCTAGTTCTTCTAGAAAGTTCAGCGTTAGTTAAACGCGTAGCCCCACCTCGTATTCGTATGTGGGATAAAGGCATATGCTATACATCTAGCCCGATTATGGTGGAAAAATATGCACATTAGGCTCAAAGCTGTCGAAAACGTAGAACTTAAAGGCATGGACTCATCTCATTTCGTCCGTGAAATGAAAGCAAATACTGCTCCCTAATTTCATTGCGATTCCAATGACGTACATGCCGTTCTGAAGAAATATTCAAGACCCTGTTTTTGAAGCCTAAAACTGAATTTCCTTGTACGAGTTCTCCCACCACAAGTTCTAGCCTTTGCGCTGCTACACTGTCGTTGCTGTGGCATGGGAGCAATATTTGTTTAGAACTATTCAGAAATAGTGCCAAAAATTGCCACTACAATAAGTTTTTCCGTTTTGGCTGACCTGGGCCCGTACCAATCCCTCCGTTCGGTAAGGTCACCTCACCAAACGCATGTTCGTACAAAAATGTGGTATCGTCGCACATTTATCTCCTGTGGATAAGGATAGGCCGCTGGTCGAAGTCTTGTCCATCCCCCAGCACAAAAGTTAGGTCACCTAACGAAAGTTAGGTAACCTAACTTTTGTTAGTGGAGGTTCGGCGAAATAGTGTATAGAGTAATGGAGAGTGTTGTAAGTTGCCCTTAGTCGCCTTACAAAAAGCGTAAGGTGATTTAATGAAAACGTGTTATACTACGTCAAAAATGTGTAGAAAACATGCAAGCGCATATTATCACTACCAAGAAAGTTTGAATGCAGGACAGTAAGTATAAAAGAACTAGCGTCGGTGAGCTTTTAGGTTTATTCTTCCGTCACATCCCTAGAGATGGATGGAAGCTTGATGAAGTGAGAGCGGATACATTCAATGTCCCTCTATGCTCTATTTTTGTTAAACTTTTGCTAATGCCTGTGGTTAGAGTTAAAGGGATTTTTTCAGAGCTGAAATAATGTCTCCGCCTTTCCTACCTCTCTCATAGTTGTCCAAACGAGGAGTGAATATCACTAGGAATGAACTTTCACGCTTTGAGTAATTTCGCTAGAAGTAATCGTGGTGATAAGAAAATCGATGCTCGTCTTATAAGACTTTTCGGAAATGTACGATCACCTTATACACAACCGCTCAAGTTAGACTGAGTGGAGGGATTGGTACGGGCCCATGCGTCGAAACGAAATGAATGAACGGTTAATGCATTACTGTGCCCTGTTTTGACGCGTCTTGCTTAGTCTTACTCGTACATTGGAGGGAAATTTCTTAGGTTTTCTCGAAAACTAGGAAGAATTGGAGAGTTCTACTGTGAACGGAAGGTAGAGCAGACGCTTGGCCACATTCTTACCATAACAACTGACTGACGAAAATTTGGTGGTACACTGCCTCTAAGAGTTAATCGCATCGGCGGGCTTTGCCGCGCTGCGATGCCAATGCGACTTCTGCCAGAAGTTCTGGGTCCTTAAACATTAGCTGAAAGAATGCTTAGTCCCTTCCCTCTTCTCTTACAAAGGCCTTTATTTCCTTAAAAAAACATTTAATATGCCATACTGTGAAAGGTGTTTAGCCGTTTGTTTTATTTATTTAGTTAAGATACGTGAAAGGTATTTTAGCCGTTTGCGTGCGGTGGAAAATTCAACCAATCAAGGACGCGCGGCGTACCTCCTGATCCGTACCCTTTGCTAACAAATTAATGTTCAGTGTGGCCTGAACACGCCACAAGAGCTGTCCTCCCTTTCTTATGAACCTTCATCACATGTTCCTCGCTTCAGCAGCTAGCTCATAAACGATTTTTCAAATTTGCCGTGCCTTTCCAAATTGGATTTGCTTCGAAGTGCAGCGCAATTAGAGGTATCGACGAAGAAACAAAACTTAGTAAATTTGCAGCAAAATTGGTCTAAATTGGGCTAATCTATCCCCACGATCTTCGTGTAAGCTGGAAATCAGAATTTCTCAGATTTATACTAGAATCCATTAAAGTCACTTCCTTTGCATACGTTCGCAAATCTGAATCCAATGAAAAAATGCCCTCACTTCTCTCTGAGCTGAGTACAAGTTTTACAAAAAAAATCGGCCATAGAGAGACTGCTGGCGAGAGCTGATTAGTTTGGTATTGCGGTTTTTTTAAAAGAAAATCATTTTGTACTTCCAATAGTTCTCCTAGCACTCACAATGGAACACTTTTCCACGATTTCTGAAGTTCTGTAACATGAACGATAGCTCGAGCAGATGCAAAATTTGGAAGATACAGTAGGATTAAATTCATACAAGTGCTCAGAAATCTAGCTTCCACTCTGATATAGTAAACCAGCCAGCTGTGGAAACTTCACGATTCCAAGTAGTAGCCACTAGCCTACAAAACAGTACAAACAAGAGCGTGGCACGGCAATGAACCGCCTAATACGCATGCCTATGAGGGCAACCAACTAGGGTTGCTGCAAGATGTTTTGGCCAAAATCGGACTACTTGTCTTAGCTTTCTTCATAGACTTCATAGACTGTTTTTCTTATGCATGAACTATTAGAATGTCATCGAGTAATTCCAGCCAGACTCGATGCACTTTTCTTTCAAAAACATCCAATGCACTTTCTTCAAAAACAAAGTCTGGAAGAGAACGCCATGAGCATACTTTGGTCATGGGGGATTGTTTTTCTTCAGTATTCTTAAAGAACCAGTGTAACTATGGAGCGACGCTGTAGTCATCGCAGAAACGACTTCGAAAGCTCTTATTTTCAAATACTTAATACTGAGGAGCAAGCCTTGTTTAGTAATACAGATAAAGGAATGTGAAAATGTGTATTTTGGTGCTTCTAAAGCGTTGTTCTGATAATACTGCGCCATAAACGGAAACAGCAAATGCGCAGATCGATGTTCCTACTTCGTGGATGGAATTATTCGCTGTAGAGTACTCGCATCTCGGTCGGATATGCGAAATTGTAGTTCCCGCTTCTCGTGCTGTTCATCACGCGTAGGATTCCAAAACAAACTGCGTAGCACTAGCAGCAGCTGTGGGCTGAGCTGAGTTGACATCAACTGATATCGACCTGCGACTAGCGAGCATAACAGTTTTGCGAAGAAGCTTTTACTGGCTATCTTTATATCAAAGAGAACACGGAGGAAGCGACATAAGAAAGAAAGAAACGTTGTCCAGAGCTCGGTCTGACATTCTTTTGAAACTAAGCACTGTGTGGAGGTGGGCAGGAGCCCTGCTACATAATTCCCAAAAACGCTCATGGTACAACCACTTGCTTTAAAAAAGAAAGATTCGAGAGGGAGGACAATTTGAACCATTCTATGAGATCACAGGGTAATGAAATAGAAGCGCACCGACTCAACCTATCTGGGGAAAATGTATGTGCAATGGAAGCAGTCATTGCGCAACTTCTCTCAGGTACTTTATTTGAGCAAGCTGTCACTGTGAAAACTTTCCATGAAATAGCAGTTTCCTGAAGTAAATGGTAAATTTAGGCGCTCGGTTATACTTGCACCAACTAAATCGCAAGACTTCGTAACCCTACATGATAATCCTCGTAAAAATGTCGTACATGTTTGCTTGGCTGAGCAGTTCAAGTCATGTCCAGAGTTACTAGTTAGTGGTCTCCTTTCATCTTCTCCAACTACTTGGTCGTAGCATGTCTATACTTCGCTGCTCACCATTTCATCGCTTTCCCTATTCTTAACAATGCACAACGCGCAGTTTTGAGAATCTAGCCGCTCAAAACCCATTTCTGGAACTATTTTATGAAAAAGTGTTTTTGGTACCAATACATACAGAAACAACACCACTGTTGTTTCAAAGCGTATACTACTCTAAATGTATTGTACTGTATTTGTATCGAACTGTCTAGTTATTGTGAAGGATCGAGAAACGCGCTCACAAATATTTCTTAGGCCTTTACAAAACTATTAAACAAACCTTAAAGTTGTTTCGAAATTTGGGAACAAAATCATGAAGCAAAAACAGACACCTTGCTCTTTTTCGTTGTTTATGTTGAGATCCTCGCACGTTTCCGTCAGGAGCATTGGAGATTACGTTCTCCTCTTTACAGTGATCAAGTTAGTTTTTGCGCTGACTTGCGCCTCACAGGAAAAACCAATTTCTTGCAGAAAATTTCTCCACTTACAAAAATGCGCTTTTTGGAACCGTAGCGCAAATGCTTGCCTAGAAAGCGACATGAAATTTGCTGTTGAGGCGATTAGTAAACTACTGCTTTCTTAAATTACTATTCCCTGAGCGAGCCTTTTCGATCAACATATTTGCAAGGAGCGTTTTTAAAATTAGCAAATTTAACGATCTTTTTGCCTTTTCTTTTTCAACACAGCGTGAGCGTTTAGCTTTGGTTTATCTAAATGGGACGCTCTAAGTTGATCGTAAGAATCTAGTGTTATGTAGCCTAAATAAGGTCCTCAATATTATCTGTTTTAGCGGTCAGTTACGAAAATAGATAACTCCTTGGTATAATAACATTATGATACCTTATATGGGTTGAGTAAAGAGCAGAGATTGGGGAATATATCAGCTAAATTTGGTGAGGAAATGAATTCACTACTTGCTCTGATAATTAATTTTGAGCGGCTAGATGTGTGAAATTACACACTGTGCAATGCCAGAATCAGAATGACGAAACAGAATGACAAAACTGCTCAAATCACAAAACTGCTGAATTTCCTTGCAGATGTATATCTAAGACTGTGTTTTAGTCAAACAAAATTGTAAGTATAACCGAGCCTTAATCATATCAAAGTTAAAGCACCATTTTCGCCTAAAGTAAGTGTATTGCCAGCATAAAGTACAATCTTTATTATTAGCTTGTTATATCCGCTGCAATATGGATCCAGAGGCCCACTATGGGGACGGAAACACCTAGATTTCTTACATCGCTTTTCCTATCACGAAATTTTTTCTTTTCGAAGCAAAGAAGTGAAAGGGCAAATACTACAGAGTACACAAACCAGCAAAAAAAAACGGCGGGAAATGTCTCGTTTAAAAGCGGCACCCATGCTCGGAACGCTTCCTGAGTTCTCGATGGACTTCCAAAAAGGGCCTCAAAAACGGGGCAAGGTTCAAGAAACTCAAACGTCACTTCCGCCGAAGATTTTCTGAGTCAACCCATTTTACATCTCTGTTTCAAAATACATTGAGAGTTCAGGAAGCATTCTGAGCGTGTCTGCCGCCTCTAAACTTCTCGCCATAGAATAGAATATGTAGGATAAGTAGTAAGAACGCTGTAACACTGTCACGACTTAGTCCGCTTTGACGCGCGTTTTTCCACAGAAATCCGAGATCATACCCTAAATTCCTGCCACAAACTTAAATTTTCGTGTCTTGGCTGTTTTGGTGTTTGCACTCGACTTAAATCAAGAACTCAGGAAGGGCTACGCGCTGTTCACGGCTAAGGAAATGCGACGAACAACTGGACACTGACATTTAAAAATCCACTTTGGATCATTTCCTTGTAGGAGCAAAGTGGGAGTTTCATAGTCCAATAAAGAAATTGATGTGTTTGGTATCCACAACTGATAAAGTGAACTTCGATAGTCGTTTTTCTCGTAGAAATATGCCTCTTCGAAACCAGATAGAGGTTTTCCCGATTGGAACCGTTCTGTGATTAAAACGATTACTTCGCACCATTTATTCACTTCCATCATCTGTAGCCTACTTATAGGCAGCTCACCCTAGCTCACGAACGATATAACGCGCATGCTATGCGACCACGTCCTCCTGTTTGCTACACAAGTTGCCAACTACTCTACAACTTTTTCAACTTTCAGAATGGCTTGGTACATGCATTCAGCCCCAGCAGTTGAGAAGCAGAAGCTTTCAGCTGAGTCCTCGAGCTGTTTGTTGCATAGATCAGCTGGTTCGCGCGCGATGCGCGTGCGAGGCGGCTGCAGCGACGCGCGAGCACGTGGCCGCGCCTCGGCGTAAACATGTTGACGCCGCGAGGCGCTCCCTGTATAAATAGGCCGGCGGCAGTCTGGCTCAGTCGATACTACCTCAGAGTTACAAACGAAGATGAGCGTGAGTGTTCCTGGTTACTAGTAGCAATTTTAGCAACGTTGTCAGTCCATGGGTTGCCACAAACGCAAAACATGGAAGAGGAACTTGTTCGGGCTGAAATTCGTCTTCAGGATGCACAGAAACCCGATGCTAGTGCCGGATCGTCCGGTGGCGGCTTGATGGGAGCTCTACGAAGAACTTCAGTAAGTCTCGGCCATTTGCAGCTCTCCACTAGCCTTGCACATAGTGCGGCAAGAGATTTCATGCTTTTTACGTGACTTCTTTCTGAGAAGTGCACTTGTGGTGCTGAAAATCGCGACCTTCTCTGAACTAAGAACCTCGCTGCTGTTGCTGCTTTTGATCTCATGAAAGGCGTTCCTCTGCATCTTCGGGTCATCGCGAAATACAGGGTTCGGTGATGTCTGACATCTCGGAACAACATTTGTTGTTAAACAATGTTGAGATCAGTAGAACTGATGCAGATGTTTCTGGAATTTTGTCTTCCATAGATGTCGGGTGTCTGAGAAGACGCCCTGCAGAGAATCTTTGAAATACCCATTTTCCAAGCACCGCTTTCGTAACTTTCATGACGCACTGCAATTTACTTGAATTTACCAATGCTCATTAAAATATAGGTAGGTCTAAATTTAGATGTCTGATCGCATATATGTGTGCACAGCCGCCTAATTGTTATTTAGAGGCAGAGAAGCTGCAGCAGAAACAGAAACGGCGAGCGACAATTTTGAATCTCAGTGTTAGATAGGTTAGTAACATAGAAGTAAAGAACTGACTTTGTCTGTGAATCAAGCAATCCTATAGGAACTATCTTTAAGATTATTATAGTCTATGTCAAGGCTGAGCGGAATTCCGACTTCCGACTTCCGAAACTTCCGTCGTTTTTTGGGCTACCGACTTTCGACTTCCGACTTCCGAAAATGATTGAAAATCGGAAGTTTTCGGAAGTTTTCAATGTAGAAGAGCCTTTTTGAAATTTTGCCCACATCCATAGGATGTGGCATTCCTAGCACCGTTACGCCTAATTAATCGTTAATTCGGTATTTTTGGCGCTTGAGATTTACATGGTATTGGGTAGTGTTAATTCTGCATGCCAATTACTTTCTAAATTTATTGTCAGCTTGTCTATCTTCCCAAGTGGTCGAGCTCTACTTCCGACTTCCAACTTCCGATTACTTCCGACTTCCGGCGTTTTTGGCACTTCCGCCTTCCGACTTTCGATTTCGGAAGTTTTGAAATCTACTTCCGCTCAGCCTTGGTCTATGTGCCCTGCGAATATGTTGCTGGTTTGCGTGGTTCCTGGTTACCTAACCGTAATATGGAATATGTTGGCATCTTCTATCAGTTTACCAATAAACAGATTTTGGCTGATTTTTCTGAAGATCATCGTGAACCTTGTAAAAAAGATTTCTCCAGTTTTACTTGAAAGCCTACTCGAACAGCCAGCCATTTTGCGGGGCTGATTGTGATGTTTGGTTCAGCTATCTCTTCTAACAGTAAGGAAGCCAACAGCTTATGCATTCGTAGAGTGTATGAACATTGCTTCATCGTTTTCCTGCATCAAAACTTAAAGACAAATTGGACGGTGAAATATTAAACGGTTTTGAAAAACGCAAGCACACATGGCCGCAGTAAAGTGATGCTTTGATTTTCCTGAAGCAGTTCTTGATGGAAGGTTTTTTCTACGGAGGCTTTCTTCTGATTTTGAGAGCGAAATTTAAGTCTGCGTATTTTCAGTAGGGCAGACGGCTGTCGAAGTTGTTGTGTTACTAGAGGACGTTTCTGAATTTTGGTAGCAGATAGAACTTTTGAAAACTCCTGATCACGGGAATGGTTATGTCACGGGATGCAGTAAGCACACAATCACGAACTAATGAAAACACTATTGTTCAGGGTGTGAAAGGTCAAAGTAGTGGTGGGAGAGTAGTGCTCCTTTTTCTCTAATTTTCACTTATCCTGCATATTCTGATCGAGCAACGAGTAACTCTTTCGTTCTGCGCGTAGATTTGATCGCTTACGATGAAAGCCGTAAATTTCATTGTAAATACCGATGCAGATGACTTTCGTTCCTAGCTCAGGAATCTTCTCCGACAGTTTTATTGAATGAAGCGCATTTCGTTGACACCAGCTTATCACTGCCAGAACAGCAGAACAGGCTTTCACTTGGTGCACCAAAATGAGATGAGAATGTCCCTTTAAGCCTCGCTTCGGTTATACGTACAAATGATGAGACTAAATCACAGTCTTATTGTTAGATAAGCACCTGCGACCAAAATAAAGCTGTTTTGTGATTATCTTTCCGACCTTGCCATTACTAAGAACGGGGAAAGCGACTAAAATGTACAAAATGAAGTATAACCGAGTGCGGCTAGGTCAATGCAAAAAAAACAAAGCAAACTCGAAAAAGATTTAGCGCTAACTGTCGACACGACTTGAAATGCTTAAAGGCAGTGTACCACGAAATCTGAGTTTCTGTGAAAAGAAAACTGCAAAACAGACCTACTAGGACAAATACCATTCATTCATTCTGCCTTGACATATCATCTCGGTATATTAACTCGTACGTCAGCTCTAAAACAAGGCGCTGTTCCCCGATTTTTTTCGAAAACGGGTAGGAGCTTCTCACTGATACTTCTGCACTGGATAAAAGGAAACAAAAGGCGTCGTCTGGCACCAAATGTTCAGAAACTCAAATTTCGTTATACACTGCCTTTAAGCAAATGAATGCTTACGTTTTTCTGATGATTATCATATAGAACTATTAGCTTCTGCAATTTAATTTCTGCAAGTACAACCGAGCCTTTAGGAAACAACTAAACATTGCATTTTCAAACAAACTCAAGAAACTAGATACATAATTCCCTAGGAGCAATTAGAAGATTAAGCAGCTCTACTCGACAGGTTTCCAAGCAACAGCCATTATAAATACGTTTTGCAAAATGAGGGAATGTTTTAGGCATTGCTAGGCTGTGAACTGCTATGTAGGTAGCTGAAGCAATCGAGAAGAACCGCTCTTGATCAGAGCAGTACAGTTGAAATTTTGAACAGTTTGGATAAACAGCCTTTTCTGCGACGTTAGCTCAGATGTTCATATTCCTTTACAGAATTTTCCATGATATTCAAGAAACAAAACCAGCTCAGATTTGACAGAGGCGATCCTCTATCCACTGCTATGCCGAAGCAGAACTGTGCAATTTAACGACAGCGATTTAATGCACTGACGATCGACGGTCATTTTTACTCAGACTTTTCAAGTGAACGAATGGACGAGACACTTGTAAATCTCTATTGCTGACTTCTGCGCCGTGGTACTGCCTATGTGCGGTTGCTACGTTTGCGCTTGATTCTGAAGCAGAAGTTGATCGATGTTTCCATTAGCTAGACTGTATAGTATTCGATTCGAAGGAAGTAGAAGATTTCAATCCGAACATAATCGTTCAAGCCACCTTGATTCGGAAAAAAACACTTTCAGAGTCATTTCCTTAACTGGTTTACTTGAACCTGAGGAAAAAGAGAACTTATATGCCCATTCGGCAAACGCAGACGCCAAGATATAACCGTATTTGACGTGCCATGACAAGCATAATCTTTATTCAGATGCTACTGCACGGAACTAACTTGCGTGACGCACAGCAAAGATGTGACATCGTCGTTGCGGGTGAAATCAACGCTTATATTGGAAATTCCAAAAATTACCTCTTCCACAAATGAAAAACAAAACATAAATAGTGTTTCCACATCCTCTAGGCGACGAACTTAGAAACTTGTTGGATGAGCTTACGAAAAAGTGGGTATGAAAATGCTTTGACATAATCAGAAACCAGCGCACTGCGTCACAGCTACACCTTTCGTGCATCTGCAGTCGACTAGAAGAGGCTATATTTTTTTGACGTTCACTTCGCGAGATATCTACTGCATGTCGATATTAGATCGGCTACAAGTTTTCAAGTTGTATGCAAAAAAGTTTTTTTTCCAAATAAGTCGAGAACTGGCCAGGGGAACTAGGGGAGTTTATGAAGCGTTGGGTCAATATACGGAAGTGGCATATACGACCAAATTCGCCGTATCCTCTTCAGTAACAGTGTGAAAAATCAAGGTCCAAGTGGCCGACTCGAACGAGTTATAAGTGTCCAAAAATTAGCGCATCCCACTGGTTCATAATAATCCAAAAGTTATTATGAAAGTGGCCAAAAACAGTGGAGTGGGCTTCATGCGCTCAACGCAAGCACCTGTGGAAACCAGAACCGAAAGCCATCGATTCAAGAATATTACAAGCGCGCATAGTTTAGCATAGTAGTATACTCGCTTGGACAAATTATATTAATGGTTTGTATGACAGAAGTGGTAAGTAGTTAGGCTCTGACACAAGCGGGCGGGGTTTGATTCCGCGCTGTGGCAAAACTCTCTGTTTTCTCTGGGTTCTGATCTCCCACGCTTACTTTGGCATACTTCGAAGTCAAGAACACCATCTACGCCGCCTAGTTTCATCGGCTCGAAAACTGGGATTTCATTTACTTCTTTTCTATTGGCTTTTAAATTACTTTGCTGTTATTTTCTAATAGAAGACATTGCAATGAACGAACCTATTGAAGTGGCAGATGCAAGTTCAGCACCAGTGATAGATGGCGCTTAATATATTAGACAATTACCTCTACAGTACGAGCAAAGAATAAAGGCGCCACTTCCGTAGTGTGTTTCTCCTCACACGAGCTGAGGTTGTTGGAGAACAAGATAGATGATGGACACTTGTGTCGGTCTATTACGCTAAACTATGCTGTAAGGCGCATGGCTCTTTCTAGCGATGTTTATTATGAGCATATAGAGCATCATCGTATGGGTTGTTTGATACATTTTGATATAACTTTCGATTATTATGACCGGGTGCGGTGCGCTAACTTTGAGGGGTTGAAAGCCATCCATGTCAGCCGTTCGGATGTTGGTTTTTTATCTGATTACTAAAGAGGGTGTGACGAATTAGACTGTATGTGCCTTTTCTGCGGATCGAACGCAACGCTTTATATGCTTTCCTCATGAGTCGAATCAGTGAATAAGTCCTCTGTCTTTAGGGACTGCTAAACACCTGTTCTTTTTGCACTTTGTTTTTACATCCGTCTTCCTAAAATTTCTCTGCTCCCAGCAAGAAAACGACTTGCATGTCCGAACTTGTAAGTTTAGCGCAATCTGCTAGTACAGTATGACAAGGAATTTATAAAAGGAGGAGGTTCTTTGCTTCCACCATTCCCGAGCTACAAGTGGGTTGACCAGGACAGCCCTTACCTAACTGCCCATTTTTAGTGGAGCGAGAACTAAGTGTGAGGTTTTGACAAGTGTTCAAAAAGCGGTTTTTTTCGCGGAGTTGCGCAGAAATCCGCTCCGGGGAAATTATACTACGTTCATAGCAATGTTTGACATGACTTCCCTCTGCGCTGTAGAAAACTACTTCTACACTTGAAGACTCGAAAACTAAAAAAGGAGGTTTTCACATAGATTCATAGATTCATAGATTTTCACATAGATTCAAGAACAAGTAGAGAACTCCATACATGCCAGCTGTCCTACCTTTCCTAATGGTTAAATCACGGATACAAATCCGGATTTATTGCATGCAAAAATTCGTTGATTGATTGTCTAAACAAGATAGTTGCGTAATCTGTGCGGTGGGTAGGATGCCAGCCACTGGACTACTTTTGTATACTTAGACGCGGCACGGCTCACTGTCGCTTTGCCATCATTACCAGACCTATGATCCTCGTGGCTTCCCATGGCCGAATGGTTACGTCAGTCACTCAAATCCGACCAGACGGCATGTTGGGATTTGAAAATAAGCCGGAGCACTTCTGCGGTGGTAATTAGTCACCGCTCAGCTCGAATATTTCCAGGATGCGTTTGCGAACACCTTCCACTTGTTAGGCGGTGGATCTCAGCCTAATCAGGTTAGTGAGGAACTCGAGCGAACCTCGTAATGCTTTATTTCGTATAATTGGTCCGTACTTTAGCCCAACCCGCCAACATACGCGCAGCAGCCACAAGCCGCACCCGCTGCCGCTGCTGCTGCTGAATACCAACAGGTGATTGTTTTTCAGCTTTAATGATGAAATAAAACTTTATGTATTGGGGTATTAGGAATGAAACCACGCTCTTGTTTGCATAGTAGTTCCCTTGTTGAAATGGTGCTTCCTTGCTACCCTTGAAAATCTTATTCAGTTTGTAAGAGTTGTGGGACTTCCATGATGTATTGCTCTCATGCATGTATTTTTTTGGGGAGGGGGGGGAGGGGATGGGGGGGAGGGGCCTCGACAAATGTTGCTGTGAGAGGGCTCCTTGCTTTCAGAGCAAACTGAGCCAGAAACGATTTATTTTTCGATGGTATTTTCCAGCTAAACTTCCGTTTTGCTTTACTGCTCTGTAATCCGAAAGAGACTGATACAAGTTGCTGACGACCTTGGAGCAAGAAAGACTTGACATCTTCACTCTTCATTCAAAGGCGTGCAATTTGCTTGCCATGTACACACAATACTTAATGTTTATGTTTATTTAGCTAACATTTGAACAGAGCTACAGTAGCAACCGGAAGTATTTGAACACCCCATTTCTGGGTTTACGAGTAATTTTTTATGTTTCATATCTGAGGCAAGCAGACATGATGAATTTTATGCATTTCTGGGTTGACTAAGTGACGTGTTTTGCGAATATCAGAGATTTGCCGGAGAGCGTCTGGGAGAAAAGTTATGTCAGTCAAGATCGAATTTGCCCAGTTTTCCAAAAAAAAATTCTCATTATTGAACGATGTACCAGGGCTACTTTAATTCTGATTCACCGTCCAGACCTCCAAAGAATTTTGCATAACTTTTGCGCGCAAAATGTGCGGATTCCAAAACCGAAAAAAATGCTTTGCAAATATTTTAGAGAATAAAGATCACTGTCTAAGTATTCATATTTTTCCCTTTATGAACTCTAAGAAAGCTATTCAGGCTTTGTTTGGGGGTCTGCAAAAATGCAACTCTTGTTCAAATGGGAAAATGAAAATTTTTTAGAGAAAATCGATCAAGCTAATTTCGAATTTATTTCGTACTGAAACGGACTGTTTTGGAGTATGCTGTATGCTATAAGATGAAGAAAATAGTTTGGTATATAAAGCATATTTTCACTCTTTTTAATATTGAGGTACAAGAATGCTATTAGCGAATTTCGAAAAGCGACCAAAATTGAATCGGGCTACGTATACTTCGCTTAAATGGCGCAGCGAGCTGTTCACCCAGGGTTAACTCGCGCAGGCCTGCTTCTAAAACGCCCATAAATTTACGCCTGATTGGCGGCTTCCATGAAAAAGTATGACGAATAACGTTAATATGCAAAAATGGTGTGTTCAAATACTTTTGAGCGCTACTTATGTGTGGCTAAGTGAAAGAACAAATTACTGACCATACACTTAAATATAAAAGAGAATCCGAATGGGTTATCTCGCAAGAGCGCCCACCAAAGGCAAGAGACCCTTGTTGACGAATGAGCACCACCTTTTTCAAGCGAAGCTTCGCCCGCAGCATGTAGCGTTCGTATTTGCGCCCTTCCGCCTTTCTTTTGTTATGCTCATTATACTGCACAATGGTAGAAAGATGAAAATGCTACTTTTGATAATCGTCCGAATTGATAGGGGAAAAGAGGAGCTAAGCCATTTACCTCGTTGTTATCAATAAAAGCCCAGTTCTCTCTAGGCTACATGCTCATGTCACCTAGCACAGCTACAATTAGAAATGCCGCAGGTTTAGTTTCCACAAATACTCAGGAGACTGGCATCTTCTTGCTGCTTAAAAACGCTATGTTTGTTGGGGCACTCAGACCACTTCGTATATTTTCTTGAGTCGGCGGAAATTTAAGTACAACCAAATATAAAGTATATATGAAACTTGCAGAAGGAACGGCGAATGTCGGACATCGAGCACTTGTACGAAACATCGCGAAAGATCGACTTCGAAGATTTCTAAACGACGGAGAATTTAAACTGCATGGAATTTATATATGCTTTCATTATATTTGCTAAAATATTAGAGCTGCTCTAAACATAGTTTGTGATCATATTCGTTATGTGCGATTGTACTGTAATAGTTGTTCGTCTACCTTTTGATCTGAGTGTGCGATAATTAAGGTGTGAATGAATTTATCTCCGTAATGGTGCTTCCAGCGTGGAGTATAACGGGCTTCAGATTGACGCAGGCTTTACGGAAATTCTGCAATCATTTCTTTTGAAAGTTGTGTGTATTTTACAAGTCTGATCGTCCGGCTTCGCCGGACTTCCAAACTTGTTGGAGTGCTCGCTTTGCTCACACCATGCATCAGTCCCGACTTCCTCCACGTCGGCCCCAACTTACCGCATGTCGGTCCCAGTTTCCCTCACATCGGTTCCGATCTCCCGCTCATCAGTCCCGGCTTTCTGTACATCGGTTCGGATCTCTTCACGTCGGTTCCAATATCGTGCATGTCGGGATAGATCTTTTCAGAGCGGTTCCGAGCGCATGTACATCAATGACGATCTCGTGCAAATCGGTCCCAACCTTTTTAACATCAGCTTCGAATACCTGCATTTGGCTGCCAACTTCTTTATATTGATGTAGGGAGAACCACCTGCTGGTTGATATAAAATTCCCTTCAAAGATGCCGGCTTTTTTTATAGAGCATATTTAACAATCGCCACTATCGCCATCGCCCGAAATCGCTGCAGTCGCCGGCGACTCAGGCTTTAAATTCCGTAAATACTCAACGCCATGTAATCTGACGTATATATGCGCCGCAGAACAGAGATGATGAATACGTGTCCCATAGCCGATGGCCCTCATATGGTGTTAATATTGTCGATTGCGGTTTCTTGTGAAGGGCGTTTGCTTCTACCACCATATCACCCCAGTCTAATACCACTCAACGCCACAAAACGGCGCGTACAAAAACGTCCGGACATGGGCGCATTCGAGTTATTTGGCATAGATCTTAGCCTATCTATGGAACCAATTTCGGCCCTTAGCGCTTTCTCTTACGCCAAATACACGAATTCCCACACCTACCTTCTTCTGGAGCTACCGCCATTGGTGAGCGCCACAAAATTTGGCGCAGTTTTGAGCTAGAGTAGGAATACGATGGATATTTGTGGAAAAGTAGTTGAGACACCTATAGTAAAGGCTTCGTTTGCATACGTTTTCTCCAGAAACAATTCTGCGCTTTTCAAAAAAAACTGCCCCAAAATCCAATCTTGGCGGCGTTTGGCGCCACATAATTCGTTGTATACATGCGCTACAATGTGAAGACCTGGCACTCATGTGTGGCAGCCAATGAGACACCCATGACACAAATTTCACTGCTCTACCATGCCTCTCTTTCCCTCCTTCCTTTCTTTCCTCCAACATCATTCTTGCCTCAACTGCGAACAAGACCATATCACGTATCAGTAGTGACATTTAGTCATTGACAAGTCTGTTCGTCCGGCTTCGCCGGACTTCCAGACTTGCAGGAGTGCTCGCTTCGCTCGCGCCATTTGATTTCCTATAAGAATGTATACATATTGCCTCAGTCTACTGCAGCGAAATTATCGAAGTACTGACCGATCTTCATCGGTTATCGATTGCTAGATCAGTTTTTCGAATCTACTCCCGTTTATCTATTAACTGAAGCGTACGTTAACGGCACTTACTCGGCTTCTTGTCCAGCATTCTTAATGACTCTGCATACGCATTACCATCTACCTCCAGCACTACTGCCGACCTTTTGCACATCGGTCCCATCCTTTGCAGATCGGTCGCTCCCTCTTGTACAGAGACATCGCCCTTCCTCACGTAGGCCTCGATTTCTTACACACATATATTCCGGCCTCCCACATATGAGTCTCGATCTCCTTTACATCAGTCCTCGATCCAGTGTACATAGGTCTGACGCCCTGTGTATCATGTATCGTTCATCTCATGCAAATCGGTTCCAAACTCCTGCACTTGCACACTGAGTAAGAAATAACCGGCGAGTCTTGCTCACTGATATAAAGCTCCTTGACAGTGCTAATCGCCTTCTTCATAGAATCTAGCTAACAATCGCCACCACGGTGGTCGCCTGAAATCGCTACAGTAGCCGATAGTTCCAGTCTAAAATTTCATAAAAACAACGCCATGTGATCCAGTGTCTACATGCTTTGCAGCACACAGACGCCGAATGAATCTCGTACAGCCGATCACGTACATATTATGCTTATTACGTCGATCGACTTTTGTAAGGCTATACGGTGTAAGGTATACGGTATACGCTTCTCCCATCGTAGTTCCCCAATCCGTAGTCATTCTGCGTGGCAAAAGTCCGTGTACTTCTGCACTCCAAGGTGGAAACGTTGCAAATATTTGGCGTGGATCCTCCTAACTAAGATAAAGATCTCGCCCTTCTCCATTCTC
>KN549239.1:130282-144437 GCA_000797555.1 Oesophagostomum dentatum | reverse complement strand
GTGAGAGAAGAGGAGAGGGAGAGGAAAGGAAACGGAGAGAAAATGGAGACGGAGGCGGAAAAGTAGACGCAGAGGTAGATGAAGAAATGTGGAGGGAGAATGAAAGGGGGACGGAGATGGAGACTGAGAAGGAGACCTAGAGGGAGAAGAAAAGGCAGGAGGATAGATAGGGAAATGGAGAGGAAGGGAAAAAGAGGGAGAGGAGAGGGCGAGGAGAGGGAGGTGGCCAGAAAGGGAGATGGAAAGGGGGGCTGAGAAGGGGGGGGGCTACCACTTGCTCTCGTGCTCCAGTTCTGTTCGAGTCATATTGGGAAGATGATTCATACTGACTTGGAAGAACATGTTCTCCTTTCTTCATGTGTGACTAATGGCAAAATCAATAAGATCAGCAGAATTTACCAAAAAGTCAGCGAAAATTAATCTCAGCACATTTCAACCGTTATCACTTCCGAGAACAGCTTCATAGTAAATGGCAAATATGAGTCGTCAATCTGTACATATGGAGAGGAATACCGCAGGCTAAGTTGCTTACGGGGCCTCTAGTAGTGATAAAGAATCACCTACAAAATGAAAGGCATGTGTGCTAACGCGTGAATGACCGAATGGATAGGCAGCGGACTCTGAAACGGACGACATCAAGGAGGGATGAGTTCAGATCCGGTGAGTTGCAGTAGGCTGCTACTCTGATGTTCTGGGCGCGATACATTTGACGAGAAATCCCATCTGACTAACCAGTTTCCTGAGGAAAATTTGCTTGTCTGCTATTATTCCTGGATATCACCAAAAAATTCCGCGTGGTAGCACAAATGTCGGAGGAACGTGCTTGACTAGCTAAATTCCTGACTAAAATGGTTATGTGCTGATACATTTGACTGGATAGTTGTTTTGGTTAGTATTTTTCCTGGCTATACTTCTTGGCAATACAAGATACTGGTGCAAAGTGGCGATGAATCATAAGCAGAAGAAATGGCTATGAAATAGCGCGTGGATGGCCGAACGGAAAAGTCAAAAGACCACTAAGCAAGCAAGATGAGATCCTCGCAAGTTCGAGATCAGCTGCCAACGATCACTTTTGCAAGATTCAAATAGAGCACTGGTGACGACATTGGTTTGGTAAGTTGAATTACGATGCAAACCTCCTGACAACCCGTTTAGCTGCTTTCGTTTGCCCATATGACAAACGGTACCGCTTACTGGACCGTCAAACGAACCTCGGATTTAGTATCGCCACAAAGCATCAGAGTAGGAGGAAGGATAAGGAAGGATATGTTCGTTTAGGGTTCAGAGCAGCTGCGCGTAGAACTAGTACTGCCTTCTTTTAGTAATTTGCGCGTAATTTATGCGAGTTGTTGAGAAAAACATGAAACACGCTGAAAATTCAAGATGTTTTCAATAATAGCGATTGGTTTGGTACTGAACCAACACAAGTAATTGTTAAGTTACTTCAATTTCGACAACTCATTGCCTTTTGCTCGTTTTCGTTTCGCTGCAGTAAAAACGAAAAAAAATACCCAACTCCTGATAAGTGTTCGCGGCAGGTAGATGGAGACCCAAGGGAGTTTACCGGGAAACCCGAGAGACTTTACCGGGCGACCCGAGGATCACGCGACTGGTCGCCCGACAGTCGCCCTCGGGTGGCTCCGGGCTATTGTCTGAGCAAGAGAATTCAGCGACATCCACCTCTTTGCAATGCCTAGCAAAACTACTAGCACATCATGGGCCCCAACCTATCACAAGTCCTATAACGCACAGACATCCGAACCACTGCGCCATGAACTCTTATGAGCACGAGTTTGATTTCGCCGCTACAAGAAAACGTAGGAACCAGGAGATGCAGCAATAAGCAAGCCGCCAGTTAAGCTTATTGTTATTCTTTAAAAATTTTCTGTCCAAATTTTTTCAAAGAAAAACATAAAGCAGTTTTTATACAACAAAGCATATGGCAGCAAGAATTTTCTGAAGAGATGTATTGTTGAGGCGATGATGCGCTATAATTGACCTATGAGCTACCGCATCCAATCGAATTCTGCCACCGAAAGATGAAAGAATATCGCCCTTTTTCTGTCGCTTTGTTGGCTACAGTCTCACCACAACCGGCAGCCAAAGAGTCCTCTGGAGGACTTCTTGATAACCGGCAGTTCGCGTCTCTGCATCTCTCCAGTCTCGATACTGTCTGCAATTCCCCCAGCCCAGTAACCAGGAATTGAAACTGCATCCTATACGACTGACGGTTCTGCCGTCGCGTCTGTTGAGCCAGCCAGACGCTGGTAACCTTCGCATTAAGCAGAAATTGAGAGCACGTCTGAAACTGAAGCATTTATTAAACTTTTCGGTTCAAGCCGTTCATATCCTACAAGCATGTCTGTACACCTGCTGACTGATTGAAGAATTGAAATGCTGACTAAAACAGCTGATTTAAGCATTTTTCTCTAGATGGTTATATTTTGACTAACCACCGGTTATGTTAACTGTTAGTCATGGTCAAGTGCTACCACTCCATGTGTGCAGGCCATATAAGAAAGTCTTACAATATCGGAAAGTCTAACAGCCTCAAATCAATTTCAGTCTAGTACATGTTCAGTGCCACTGGTTAGTGAGTTGCAGCAGAAACCTCGTCTTACAAAGCGTTTTTCCAGGCTTGTGACTACGCTTTATACTCGCTAGTTTATATTCTGGATAGCTATCGAATGATCGGTGAAAACGCGTGATACACATCATTACCACTGAACACTTGTGACGAATGTATCATATAGGGTTCTCGGGAGCCAATTTATCAATCATATGTGGTGCGTTGCAAAAGTTTAGACACCCCCTGAAATTTTCGTTGTTTTTCGTAGCGCGGCCGGCGTCAGAGGGAGCTGTAGTATGTACGAGAACGCCCTCCAGGCAGGCTATGCCACCACGTTACCTATGTTAGCTATCAAAGGGTGGTAGTTTTGAGGAAAAATCGATATTTGATCGTTGCAAAAGTTTAGACACTCTTTCTCGATTCCATATTTTAACAACCTTTTACCACACTTAAATATCAACGATAGCGTAGCTTTTGCAGTTAGAATCAAAAACTTACTAACTTTTCAAAAACGAAAATTTGGCGCGGGGGTGCATTTCCTTCCAGAGATACAAACATATACTAAGAAAGCGATTAAGGCGAAATGTTGTTTCCAGGTTGTACCAACGTCGCTGCTAAAAGCTGCCGAAATGCTTTTAGCAAGACTAAGGAACTGGAAACGGAGCGACTACATCATTATCATCAAAATTCTTTAACTTTAAGAATTTTTATTCCGGCGCTTGCCCTCCACAAAAGCGCATTTTGGGCCCCCGAAACGATATCACAACAATAAAGCAGCAAAAGCTGAAGCTTACGTAGTGAGTATGATCTCCGCTATCGTTTGGTATCCATCTTATGGCACGAAAAACATTATATGATAGACTGCATCACCCTGAATTTGCTGCTATTAGCGCATATAGCCTTATTTCGCTATGTTTTCACATAGACAATGTGCTAACCTTTTCTGCTTCTCTTTGTTACGGCTGCAACTGAAAAGATTGGGGCTCATGCCTACTGTACTTTTGAAGGAACAGGAGTGTACGTTAATTGCATAGTATCTGCTACAACTTCGGTTCCCGAATAAAGAATGACACCAAAATCCGATAAAAACTACAGCTGAGCGCCAGAAAACGGCAATCTGCAGCAGGAAAATTAGCGTAATTTCCAGAAACTCCAATGGAATCTTCAGATGGAAGCCTTTAATTTTACTCTTTCTTTCTTGGAGTACAAGTGATCAGCATTTTAAAACACGTATCTCACAGAATGCGACCGACGCCATGATGCGTTATCGGCGCCAAAACTGCATGGTGCACACTGCAAATTGATTACTTTTGCTTCTCTCTTTCTTTCTCTCTCTCTCTCTCTCTCCCTCTCTCTCCCTCCCTCCCTCCACAGGTGTTCAGATAGTAGCTGAGCTTTGATATACGCTTTTTTGATGTCAGCTAGACCGTATTTGTTGCCAATTGTCTGGAGGTGTCTAAACTTTTGCAATGGTCAAATATCGATTTTCTCTCAAACCTGCTACTTTTTGATAGCTAACAGAGGTGACATGGTGGCAGTAGCGATTTCTATGAAGGGCGTTCTCATACACACTACAGCTCCCTCTGACGCCGGCAGCACCATGTTGCAGCGCACTGTATACATATATTATATGCCAGCGGCTTCAGACCACTCCGCGGTCCTGCTCCGGTGATTTGAACGATTCTGTTGAAAATGTTTTTTTCAGCGTCGCTGATTCAGTACACGTCCTAGGTGTCACAAGAAAGAAAGAAAAACCGCTTTAAATTTTCAATGCTATGTAAATTGGAATTTTCTGATACTTTCTCGATAAAAAGAGCTGCATGCCAACCATATGGAGTACATTCTTGCACGTCCTAGGTGTCACAAGAAAGAAAGAAAACCGCTTTAAATTTTCAATGCTATGTAAATAGGAATTTTCTGATACTTTCTCGATAAAAGAGCTGCATGCCAACCATATGGAGTACATTCTTTTCCCTCTTTTCGGAGGAAGCTAAACTGAACTACAATGTGTGTTTAAAGGAAGTCTACTACCACCAAAATTTGGTTGCTGAGCTTTTCTGATAGGACTGTCAGGGAAGGCCTGTTCTATAAGCATACCATAGTAGCTACCCCCAAGGCCTACTCATTTTGGAGAAGTAACCTTATCAAACCCTACTAGTGAAAGCTACAATGCAACAGGGAACAAAACTTAGAACAAGGCTCTGAACGAAGGTAATGGGGTGCGGCTTTACTCATGTCGTCTGTTTATTCTTGAGGACGCATTCGTGCAGTCAAATAATCTAACACTGATTCTTAGGCCGTTTATTGGCTGCGTACATTGACGTGTCGTAGCTTTTATTAGCAGGGATTTCATTTTTGATAAGGTTTTTTTCCTCCAAAATGAAGAGGTTTTGGAGTTTCTACTATAGTACGGTTATAGTGCAGGCCATCCCCAATAGTCCTTCTAGGAAAAACTCACTTACCAAATTTTGGTGATACACTGTCTTTAAAGGCAGCATACACGTAAAACAACGACATATTTATCGTAATCTTAACGTGAAGTTCGGATGTGGTTGACCCCAGTGCGACAGGAAGAACCGAAAAAAGCGATGTAGTCACCATGAAACTGCTTCTGCGGCACTCAGGACTTGGAAGAGTTAGCTCGATATTGACAAGTAATATTCATGAACCTAGATCGCTTATCAACGGATAAGCTAACTGCTTCAGTTTTCATCTCTATTTCTTTGCACCTCTCAATACTATCACCACTAAGGAGCTTACGCTTTCATTGTTTCTGGTCAGTTTGTTGTTCCTTATTCTGAGTTTAAGCAGGCTTTTCGTCGTCGTTTTTGACCCAGAAGGTATCAACTTTTTGAAGTTTTTTTTGTTGAGTTCTGTAATGAAGAGGCTCGGGACTCACATTCAAGACCGAAATATGGACACCTCTTTTTTCCGGGTACGCTGCCTTTAAGGGGATGGTTTTAACTGCTGCTTGAGAAGCGATAACTGTGCCAGTGGTACAAAGCGACTCTGAATAACTTGGGATATCAGTCAGCTTATCCGCGTTTTCGACCAGAAATTATTGTAGTAGTAATTGCTGCGGTGCTGCATAGTTCAAAATCGTGGAATACTGTGATAGAGCTGCAGCAACTTGGAAAAACGATGCAAGCTTTTTTTAGACCGAGCCGACTTCCCCACTATACTATTCCTTCTCCCATCCTTGAACTAAAGGATGCCACAGCGAATTATCAGTGATAAAGAGCACTGGAAGAAACGGCAATCAGTTTCACCGACATGTAAGAAGCTTTCGGCAGCCTGAAAAATGGTAAAAAAAGGAGAGCGTACTTTCAACGACACAAAAGCATTCAAGTCACCAGATCCGAACTGTTCTGTTGGGTCAAACACTATTCGAAAGCATCGAGAAGAACCCATACTATTAGCATTAGTCGACCAGCGAGTGGACATATCCTATGTGAGGACTTTAGCCGACTGCTACAGGAGTAAGGGAGTACGTAGGGTTACAGTATGTTGCCAAAGCTGTTCATTGCTGCGTTACAATGCATAGCGAAGTCCTCGTGTGGGACGTAAGAGATATGTGTGTTTAGGGATTGCTAGGACATCTTTCTCTTTTCGAGGAGTATCGCTGTAGCAGAGACGATATTAGAGGAACCAAATGAAACATGAAGAGACTTGGACTGCGAATAAGTCGATAGAAGACACGATTCATGAAGAATGCCTGTAGCGCAGAAGAAATAATGGAACTGCACGGCTCCCATCGCCTTTTTACGTGTACCTCGGACGCTTTATGAACATGGAGAGATATCTCGAAGAGGAACTGAACGGGAGGAGAGAGCACCTTGCGCCGCCTTCGAGCTTCTGCGGGAGGACCGCATGACGAATCCAGAGCTCGTTCCCATCTGTTCGATGCGACCCTCCCCAGAACTTCAGTATATATGTGGAATGTTATAAGCAACTCTATATTCATAAGCTTTATCTTCTGGCTAGCTTTCGACCCATAAGGTCGTGTTCAGACCTTAATACAACATACTTACATTTGATGCCAATGTAATATCAGATCGGAAATGTACGACACGAACCCTTTACAATTTAGTAGACGTGGGGTAGGGTGGGGTTGGCGGGTGGATGTGGGCTGGTCGGTGTCGCTGTCCGAGAGAGTATGAGGCAGACCATGCAAAGAAGTGTTGTTGTTATGCTTACTGTTTATGAAAGAAGCCGTAAACACTCCTTCATTTCTTCTTTGATGTTTGTTTCCGGTCTGCTTCTTTTGATATCTATGGCTTCCATTATCTTTCTCTCCACGGCGTTCATAAGATGACGGTGTAGCACTGTTACTGTGAACGTCGATGCCCTCGCCACTTTTTTGCCGTCCTATACTTCGAAAATGCTTCATTCGGATACGATGCAGGATTTTCCAGTGCACGGCGGTGTTCGTCTAGACGATATTTCAGCGGTCTGATTGATTCGCCTATATAAATCTTTCCGCATCCGTCACATTTGATCTTATAGACAGTTCCACGAATCTGGAAAATCCTCTCAGACTGCACTACTGGCAGTTAGATTCCTTGCATTTATTTTCATATATCCTTGTTGACGTCAGCATTTCCTTCAGTGTTATGGGTAAACGGAAAATCAGCTTTATGGGCAGTCCCAAATTCTTTACTAGCGTGTTCACCTTCCTTGCTGCTACCTCCCCCACATAAGGAAGAACGAGGGCGATTCCATCTCCGGCAAAATATGGTCGCCAAGATCTTGAAGCCCCACTCATATATCCATTATCTTCCAGGATACGTTCAACTATTCGGTCCACTTCGATATCTTGCTTGCTGCACAACCGTTGTTTTGTCCTGAGAAGATTTCGGACAACATTCTCCTTCATAAGCAGCGGATGCGCACTTCTTGAGTGGATAATGATGTGTTTGACGCTGCTGGCTTCTTATACCATATGTAATCCGCATGACCATTTTCAATCTTCACCTTTGTGTTTAGGAACGGAAGAAATCCGCCATCTCCGGGTTTTTCAACTGCGAAGAATTTGGATAGAAAGAATTCAAGCGTTCTTGTATTTCGTCAATCCTCACTTCAGCTGTTGCTATCATAAACACATCGTCCACGCAACACTTGTTTAACAGGACTTCTGATGAAATCGCTATTCTTTCTATGTGACCCAGAAATATTATGGCCAGCAGTTGTGCAATGCGGTTTCCCATAGCTAGACCTCTTTTCTGCACAAACAGTCGATTATCGAAGCTGAAGATGTTGCAGTATAGCGTTGTTTCCAGCATTGCTCTGATGTCAGCTTCGTCAGAACCCATCGTCGCTATCTGGCTTCGATTCCTTTCATATAATGATATCACGGCATCCACTGCACTCCTGTTATCGACATTGGTATATGATGAAATGACATCTAGGCTAGCGTATGAAGCTGCCTTCGACATGTCGCACTGCAACAGTGATGTCAGGAACGAGTACGCGTTAACAATACGTGCTCCAACGAATTGCAACAGAGGCGATAACAGCTTCACAAGCAGCCAACTGAGCCTATCCGCTGGTCCTCCACAACGCTGCCGTGCACTGGAAAATCCTGCATCGTATCCGAATGAAGCATTTTCGAAGTATGGGACGGCAAAACATACAGTGGAGAGGGCACGGACGTTCACAGTAACAGTGTTACATCGTCCTCTTATGAACGCCGTGGAGAGAAAGATAATGGAAGCTACAGAGATCAAAAGAAGCAGATCGGAAATAAACATCAAAGAAGAAATGAAGGAGTGTTTACGACTTCTGTCATAAACAGTAAGCACAACAACAACATCTCTCGGACAGCGACATCGACCAGCCCACATCCACCCACCAACCCCACCCTACCCCACGTCTACAAAATTGCAAAGGGTTCGTGTCGTACATTTCCGATCTGATATTGCACTGGCATCAAATGTATGTATGTTGTATTAAGGTCTGAAGACGACCTTATGGGTCGAAAGCTAGCCAGAAGATAAAGCTTATCTTTATCTTTATCTGATACACCACAAGGTGTGCCCATAAAAAACACGCAAAACATTTAGACATATATATTAACTCAAACTTGCTTCCACAATAATTTGCAGTAGTAAACTAAAGTACGCAAAAGTAAGTTACACATAGTTATGCCAAGAACCAGGCAACAAATTATGACTAGTAATGACTTCATAGATCTTGTAAAGCCACAACTCAGCAGGAAGAACGAATGTAGCGGATTTAGCGCGACTGAATTATTTTAGTTGGTTACGAGTTCATCGAAAATAATCAGAAGAGGCCGGACTAGTCTGCGAGGAAATAACCGAGGCGTGGGTCCATCACTAGCGCGTGACTTCATCACTTTCTAGCGGCCGTCGGGGCAGGTAACACCTCGGTGGATGGTCTAAGCGATATGTACCTCTATATATCTCGATGTATATAGAGTTGCTTATAACATTCCACATTTGAGATACCTCCCTAGAACTCTGTTATGCAACTGAGACGTGGGAGAATACTGCCATTACGTTGAGAAGGCTGCGGACCAACCACAGAGACCTTGAGAAATATCCTTTGAAGTACAACCGGCGAACTCAACATCAAGCCGGACTTCGCAGTTCTGATCTTAGCGTGATGCGCCTACTACGCAACCCAGTGGAACACGTATCGAAAGGAAAACACCTATGAGCCGATCATATCGTAAGAAGGACTGACGACAGATGGATGTGAAACTTCCTTGAGGAAGATCTCCAAAAAGATGGACAAATGTGCTCATAAAAAGATAGACCAGCTGAGAAATCAGCCGAGCACGGTTTAAGAATACGGTATGGAATTTCGTGGAAGGATCTAATCGCGAAATCTACCAACATTTTGGATGACGTTAGCGAGAGAATGAAACCAATGGAAGAAATGCTGTGCCTGCACGATTCGTGAGCACAGGCCATCTAAATATCTAAATAAGTGAGGAAATAGTCTCGAATTTAAGAATGTGGGCCGTTGCTTGCATTCGTTATCTTTATGCTGTGACTACATTGTTTCCTTTAGAAATCAGGTATATTTTCAGCCATAGCCGATTTTCGCAGTTACTTTTGTCTTTTTTCTGTTGAAGAGTGTTTCTAGTAAGAGCTGTCTAGCCCAGAAATGCGAACTAGTATGTCATGTTTGCTATATCTTAACAAAACTTCTGGTTCATCCATGTGAAACCAGCATGAAGTTGATACAAATATCTGCATGACCCCGGAGCCATTCTAAAAATGTCCAAAGGTGGTCTCGTTCTTTTCAGTACCAAATTAAAGATTTTATTGCGGGAGTGCTTATGTGACATAATTTTTAAAAAAGCCTCGCGAAGTCTAGAGCACCCACAGACTATGCGGATACCCAAGAAATGACAAAATGAGTATACAGTACTCATACTGTGAGTACTGTCAAAACTATGTAGCCACTTACTATTAGAGCTACAATTTTTCTTTGAATATTTCTAGCAGTGCTCTTAAAGGCACAGTCTCACCTCATTTTCATGTCTGAGATAACAGCCGATTCTGCTCCCTCGCGATGCGGCGATTCTAATGATGTGCGTACCGAAAATCATGTTTTTCAAGCCTAAGATCAAACCGGTTTGGACGAGTTTCCCTGCTAAAAGACTTAACCCTTTTTCAGACTCTTGGAATTTCCTATAAACAACGATATGGTGTATCAGCATGATGGGTAGCATACTTCTATAAAAAACCTTCAAAAATCCCAATCAAAGCGCAATTACAACGAGATTTCCCATTTTGACCCAAAGGCGTCGACCAGCCTCGGATGTCAAAATCATGTGCTGTACGTACGAATTGCAACGTGACTCGGCCAAATTTTGAGAGGATGAGAGCAAATGAGAGCGCCCCGCTCTCGCCCAGTACTAATTTTGACATTTCAATCTTTCGAAAAGTAAGATTTTTGGCAGTCTTGCCACCGGATATGTACGGATTTGAATATGTCTAAATCTCAAGAACGATTTCGGGTGAGACTGTGCCTTTAATATCATTGCGTTCCTCGCATGCCATGCCTATGGATCATATTTTCAGGAAATTTTGTCAATTCCAGGCGACAACGTTGTCAAAAACGTATCTTTGTTAGTATCCAAGATAGCCACTTGCATGAAATTGCCAGTTTTTTTCTACTTCGACGATGTATCATATCTTATCTATTTTTAACGAGTACCACTACAGACTAAACCGCACCGGTGCTGGCCTCGGGGTGTTTGCCCCTGGAACATGATCACAGGCGCAGCTCAGAACATAGGCAATGCGTCTTTCATAGTGCGTCCTCGAAATCATCTATTTATTCACCAACATTGATCGGTTATTGAACGACCAATCGATTTTTCGATTCAGCTTTCATCATCTGATAAATAGATATTGTGAATTTCATTGGTCAAGCATTAATACTGCGAGTATTGCGGGGAATGTTTTCAATCACTAAATACCTATATATTCATTATTGGTAGACATACAAACACACACAAAAATGAAAAGCCCCTTACAAGTGGACCCGACACGCTCTCAAAAGTTTACATCTTTTAAGCCCTGCTTGACCAGCGGTTTGTTGAGGGACAAAGGAAAAAGAGATAGAACTCCCACTGCGAAGCTACTCTCATACGTCATAACTAAAAAATTTCTGGTATAATTCTTACAAAGAGGGCAGCATATTGCTTGCAGAATTTCTTCCAATTGTCTGCAGCTTAATGGCGTTTCTGCCCACCGTCGATTATTATAGTGACCGCTGATGTTGCGGCTATAGGCAGTACATTGTCAAGAATACGTGGTAAGGCAGTAATACAGCGCCGCAGCGCAGAATTCTGAGAAATATCATGGCAACTTTCTCTTCACGAATCTCTTTGCTCATTTCCTTTCCTCTTATCGAACTAAGCCGTACTACTTGTCGAATTGTTGTAAAACAAAGCGATAAAACCGCATTACTCTCACTGTCATGTAAACAAGTTTCGGTAGGCTGAACAAATGGTGGACCGAAAAATGCCGCGGAACAGCCTGCTAAAGTAGCTCCCGCGGAAACAAGTTAAGCTCTTCAAACTTTAACTCCGTTTAAATGTGGATTTCAAAGTCTGTGCATTTACCACCTGCTCTAACCTGAAGAAAACACTTATCAATACGCCAGGGGCTTTAAACTCATACAGCGTCAAAGTAGGATCATCTGATTTACATGTCCTTCATATGCGTCAACTAGTAATCGCAGAAGGAACAAACGAAGTTCCGTGTTCTATTCTATTTGCTTAGGCCATTGCCTTGCAACTGTACCCTGACACACCGTTGTGTGAATTCGAAGAACCTGACGGATTCATGAGTGTTCTTCTAGGCTTGGAGTGTTGGTGAAGGTTTAAACTTTGAAAGACCTTTTCAACTGGTGATTATCTGCTTTTCTACGCAAAATTTTTCACAGCTCTATTTTCCGCGTATGTTGCTTTTGATGAAGAAAGACTAGAAATTTTTATAATTTTTCAGCATAATCACAAAACACTGTGGAATCCGTTTCTTTCGACAAGCTCTGGTTTAGTGTACATATAGGCAGGCCAACTTCTCGCATGAACGATGTAGCAATGTATCACATGAGATCCTAGTCGGGCCGCGAAGCAGCGCCTTAGCTAAGGTTTTAGTGGACCAGCCGTCGCGTAATGTACGGCAAGGAGTCGTAGAAGAAGCGCCGCGAAGCGGAATCGTTGGAATAGAAATTCGAAGATCCGCGTATCCGATTGCTCCTGCTACAAAACTTTGAGGGAATTTCGAGGTGAAAAATGCGCTCGGCATCGGGATCGATGTGCAGGAGGTCGGAACTAATGTGCGGAAGATCAGTAGTGATGTGCAAGGGGTGGGTCGGAACTCATGTGCAGGGCATCGGGGTTGACGTTCAGGGCATCGATATCGAGATGCAGGGCATCGGGATCGATGTCTAGGAGGACAGAGTTGCTGCGTTGGGCGTCCTGACTGATGCGCAAGACGGGACCGACGTGTTGAGATTAGAGCCAAGGCGCAACGATATGCAAATGTGACGGAGGTCGGACCCGATAGCAGCGTCTCGGGAACAAAGTGCAGAAGGTTGGAACCAAGGTAGAGTAGTCGGGATCAATGTGCAGAAACTCGGCACCGATGTGCAGGATGTTAGTATTCACGTGCACGACGTCAGGACCGATGTACATTGGGGAGGGAAGGGGGAGGGGATGGAGGAGGGGTAATGTGCAGAATGTCGACGCTGAAGTGCATATGCATGAATAGTAACTCTACCGGGATGGGGCGGATGTGAGGGAATTCGGGACTAGTGTACTGAAAGTCAGACGAATGTGCATGAAGGGACGTGCGCAAGAGCACGAAATGGTTCACAGGAAAGCAGTACTGAAGAAGCGTCCAAATAAGCGCGCTTTTAAGGAATACGTCAATCGGTAGCTAACTTAAGACGTACAAAAAAGTTGATCCATCTATCGAAGACCGATCAATAAATCGAAAATTTATCGGCTGCGATAGGGTGGGGCAGCACGTATACTGTCAACGAGGAAAACACATGTCCACGTGCTGACCGTAATGCTCGTCACGGCCCCCGACGAGCATTGCTTTACTTTACTTTAGCATTACTTTTGGGCGGTGCTTCCACGACGGTATGCTAGGAATCACACGATCGGCATCTGCATCCCTACCCCAGCGTCTTTGGGTCTCTTGCCAGAGGCCTCCCCGTTCCTATGACACGTGCGTTGCACCGCGGTCCACTCGTAAACACGTATTTTCCTCGTCGATTATATGTGCGGATAGTGATGGTGCGAGCCAAGTGAGCACTCCAGCAAGTGTAGGAGTCCGTCGAAACTGGACGTACATATTTATTTCTGATAAAGAACTTTAAAGGCAGCGTTCGCTCTCAGAAAGGTTATCGAACTATTTTGGTTGGCATGTTAGGTGGAACTCGCCTCCACATTCCTGCCATGGTACCACTCGCAAATGTTACTCTAACCTCCAAAAAACACACACAATTTTGTTTGCGTTGCGTACGAGTGCGATTTGGTGAAAACATGCCAGAAGTGGATAAACTAAAGGCAAAAACTTCATTTAACATGTTTTGACGTAATTCTCATCGTATGTAGTGCTTCTCAAATATGTTTAGGCGCTGTCAGACGGAAACTATGTGTCTTTTCCCGCTTTTTCGTCTATACTCTCCTACTATGCGATGCGTCACCCTATGCTCTGGCCAATTTTTTGCAGAAACTAAGTGCCTGAATTTTCTGAGAATCCACTATGCTCCTAGGTCAGCTGGACAGAACAGATTTCTCGAACTTGAAGCTAATATTTTCGAGTGCTATAGTATTAGGAATGTAAGGAGGTTCCACGTGACATGACTTCCAATCTAGCTCAACAACCTTCCTGGAACGGATCTCCATGCTGGAAGGTTTTCATTGAAGTTAGAAAACGAATGAAGTAGATCGTCACTTATTTGAGTTGCTCCCAATAAATTGTCACTACTTGTAATAATGGAGTAAGGATCTAACTTGTATATAATTGAGAAAGTTTGTCCATCCTGCACATCTAACTATATTATAATTGAGTTTTCATGTGTGTGTGT
>KN549238.1:299253-312961 GCA_000797555.1 Oesophagostomum dentatum | reverse complement strand
TGGCCGTGGATAAAGATGTCTGGCGGTCGATCGATTGCCGGCCCCGCCCCTTTTGTGTGTCCGCAGAATACTTGAGGAGACAGTGGTCCTCATTCTTCCGAAATTGTGATATTCAAAAGCTCAAACCTGGGGGGTGCACAGGTTAAAGAACCACCGAACTAGTTTGCAGCCGTTGAAGTGCCGATCAGCCTTTCTTCCTTTTCACCTAACGATAAGTGGATTGGTTTCTGACGAAAGATAGTAGGTTAGTATTTTATAATTTTTTTCCATTCTACTGTTATCTTATGAACTCACGCCGATCATGGTGTGAGTTCATACACTTTGATTTAATTTTTCTTCATTTATTATAATGGGAGCGCGCTACCTTAAAAAATACAAGGCTAGAGCGGAATTTCTTACTAACCATAAAGAAAAAGACGCATAGACAAAGGGACGTGTTGTGGATCAAAGGAAGGGTACACCACTTTGGAACTGAAGAGACTTTTTTTTGAGACCTTCTGCCTTTTAAGAACCAGATCAACGTACAGTCTGTCCGCGCCAGCCTGTCCTACCGCGCGGTCTGCGTATTGAGGCATTCGGCGAGATATCAGGTCCCCTGCCCGCTTCAATCAATAACGGCGGCTGCCGGTTACTTCAGGCGAGCAGGCATGGGACCCGCCATCTCGTCGCATGCCTCATACACAAGCCGCGCGATCGGACAGGCTGGCGCGGACAGACTGTAGCTGGGCAGTGCTGTTTAAGGAGATACACTATATTTGCTTAGTAATACCTGTTTTCGCGCACTATTCGCAATAATCTGGTTAGTGCGCAATCGTGAGTAGCGATCTATAGTTTCTCCTAGAGCGTCTTCGATTACCTGATATAACGCCTCGCGTTCCTCAATCTGAAAATGCTCACTGTCGTGGGATTCAAATGCTAGTCGGATGCATCTGATTGGCAACCTACCTCATCCATGTTTACTGGTGCTTCACTTTTTCTTCGACGAGGTGGAGCAACTATTATAGGATAGGAATCAGTTTGCGTGCTTCGTCCTTCGCCACAGGAATCAGTGTTAGGCGATACTGTCGAACACTGCTTCAAGTCTTCCTGTAACGCACCCAGCAAATTACGGACACAACTGTTATTATGGAAGGAACAATTTGGAGGGTTCTCCAATACAAGGCTGTGGTGGAGTTCTCTTGTAGAGGCGGGCTGGTCTTTCGAGCAAGGATCTGGTCGTTTTAAAAACTAGCCGTTTTCTTACCTTACATTAGAAGCCTTCCTAAAATCTGTTTCTGAGCTATTCGAAGGTGCAGGCTTTCCTTTAGGCCGATCATCAGTCTGTCTTAGAAAATTTATATGCTAGCAGCATTCTAGCGAGAAACGTAGATGAAGACGGGTCGAACAGACATGGAAGAGTACTTAGCCCGTCTACCATGTAAAGGCTATAAGTATTTATCAAAATATGCTTGTTGTACTCCAACGACAATTCTTAGTTAAAAAAATTAGTGTACTGGTAGTAAAAGCATCTTTGAAATGTTGCGATAGTAAACAAATCTTATTTCAATCAGTAGATGTCGACAGATGATCTTCGAAAATCGATTTCGCCGAAAATTGGCTGCCATTTCTGCGCAGAATAGAGGTCTTACGTTAGAATTTTTTGAGTCAATTCGGCTAGAAATTCGTTTACTGTTAGCCATACTTAGGAGCTCCTTCTTCGCTCCATATTTCCACTGTTTTAATCAAATATGCGCACAGTCTCTCTCTCGAACGGTTTTATTGCTATCCTCTTCAGAATCAAAAACCACCGCCACATCGCAAGGTCCTAGCGGTGCATGGCAAGTGGCTGATGATGAGCAGTTGTCCAATAAGAGCAGACTACTGCTCTCAGCTAACCAGAACGAGCGACCATTGCGACGACCACCCATATCAGGCGCTGTTAGTGGTAATCAGACCGCCGATCGTTACCACTTGCCACGTGTCGCTGGGGCCCTGCGATGCGGCAGTGGTTTTTGACCCCATGGGAAATAAACAGTTCGAAAAGATACTGTATGTACTCCATCAAAGTATGACTTGTTGAGCGGATTTTTTTCTCAACGTATCCTACAGAATGCTCCACGCATGGGTCGGAAAGACTTGTGGAGTACAGGCCAGGAGAGAAACTTGGAAACCGTTCGAATTATAGTAGAAGAAATTATCCTCCTATATATAGAACATGAATCTTGCCATATTTTTCAAAAAATTGGCCAAATTGAATATTCGCGCCTACGACGAACTAGGAGGGAATTCAAATACGGGTTTTTAGACTTTAGCAGAATGCAACCACGCAGAGGGCTTACGTTGCTCCACAAGTATCACGTATGGTTCATGGACGACTCCATTGGGGATCTGCTTGGCGAGATAACCGAGAATCACAGACCACCTACGATATCCCAAGGAATGCCTAATTTTATGCGTTTCCACGCTTAGGTGTGCAGATTTTCAGATTTTCGAGTTTTTCCTAAAATTATTCAAACTTGCAGGTTTTATGATAGCACTGTCGAAACAACTACGGTAGATTTTTCTACTGTAGGAATTCTAAAATATATTGGAACCGAAGACTTTTTTAGGTCGATCAAGAAAAAAGCGGAGTTCCGGCCGACACTTCCAGTTCTTTCGCAAATTTCTCGAAAAATATCAAGTTTTGAGTTGTTCCCATTTGCAGCTGTTCAGAAACTGATAGCTAGATTCCGACTACAGAAAAAGTAGAAAAACTTATTTTTCCGTGAGTGCTGCCTTTAAACACCCTTAGGTACTGCAGATAGATTTTGGACGAAATGGGCAGAATGTTTTAGAACAAATCATACAATACTGCTCACGGAATGATGAAAATCGACCGTCGCTCTGCCAAGCGATGGTCGTAAGTGTCGCCTCGGTGAAAATACTTGAAAATGTCTGGAATTTTGCTGCACTGCTATCTGCTGCTCGCAGTAGCTATGATACATTCATTCATTCGATTTTTATATAGAAATCATGATTGTGAATAGGGCTGAGCGGAAGTAGGTTTCGAAACTTCCGAAACCGGAAGTCGGAAGTGCCAAAAACACCGGAAGTCGGAAGTAATCGGAAGTCGGTAGTCGGAACTACAGGGCTCCCACTTGGGAAGATAGACAATCTAACAATAGATTTAGAATGTAATTCGCATGCAGAGTTAACACTGCGCAGTACCATTTAAACCTTAAGGCACTACAAATACCGAATTGATGATTAATTGGGCGTAACAGTGTTAAGAATAGGCTGTTTTCAAGTTTAGCCTATCCGAGGTGGTATATTGCTTCACGGGCTTACACGCGTTTCGGCGGCTTCGCCTTTTTCAGAGCTCCACTCCAGTGGGAGGGTCTGCTTGGCGGACATCACTGAAATAGCACCACATAATCTGAAACACCAGTTGGTCCGTAACTGCATCTACGATCGCCTATGCGTCACACCTAATTGTGTTATCTGTCCATCCGGAAAACAAGGCGATTGCATGGTTTCATGTGCAGTATACCTACTAAAGTGCACAGCATGCGGTGAAGAGTATATTGGTGAGACTGCGAGACCGCTATGTACTCGAATAAAAGAACATATAAGTGGGAAGAATAAATCACGCTTATCAACCCCGCTAGTATCTCATCGAGTATAAAAACGCAAGGGCGATAACTTTGACGTGCATATCAAAATCTTAACAACCGAATCAAACATCTTTGCGCGAAAAACTCTTGAAGCTTTCTGGATTCACGCCAGAAATCCCAAAATCAATCGCAGAGAAGAGCGCCCATCAATCACTAGCGATCTCGCTCCTTATCTAAATCTCTGCAATCTTTGATACTTCCTATATAAGGACTGCAGCAACATAGTAAAGTTCGTTTTGCTGCTATACGCTCCCACTGGAGTGGAGCTCTGAAGAAAGCGAAACCGCCGAAACGCGCGTAAGCCCGTGAAGCAATATACTACCTCGGATAGGCTAAACTTGAAAACAGCCTATTCATCATTGAATGCCGAGGTTAAGAAACAGCCGGACATTCAACTTACTCAGTGTTAAGAATGTCACATCCTACAGGAGTAGGCCAAATTACACAAAATGTCCTTCTATAGCGCTGAAAACTTCCGAAAACTTCCGATTTTTAAGCAGCTTTTCGAAAGTCGGAACTCGAAAGTCGGAAGCCCGAAAAACACAGGAAGTCGGAAGTCCGAATTCCGCTCAGTCTTGATTGTGAAGTCTGCTCCAGTCAAGCTCACAGCAAAAAGCTGCGCATCGTTTGTGCGAAAACGACCATTGATTGCAGAGGGATGTAGTGAATTCGAAGCGAAAAATGGAGGAAATGGTGGAAAAGATGACAAACTGTGACGAATTTTTGTAGGTCTCACTCTGTCTAATCACATGGTATTGGTTAGATATAGTTTTAGGTAACTTTAAAAGATTTTCGTCGAAGCGGCGCTTGCGACGGTCGATTTTCACCATTCCGTGAGCAGTATTTACTTGCCATAAACATAACAAAACATCCGCAATTTTAAAAATTGGTCTGGCACGTGCAGAACACGGGCCATGTTTTGTCCGACTTTTCCATGCCTTCAAACTCTCCAAGCACATCTTTTCTGCCATACACACGTTTCGCTTGTAGAAAAAAGCCAGTGGTATATGTTCTATGTTTTACGTGCAATATCAGGAGAAGACACCCCTGAAAGCGTCATTCGCAACATGGCGTTTTTGTGGCAAAGATTTAGTAAACAACTTGAATGGTAGATTGAGCACAAGGCAGTACATCTCGAATGGAAGGCTGAGCATAAAGCAGGAATCTTCTTAACAGCCAGTCGATAAAAAGTGAACTTACAGTAGTAGTAAAGTGGCAAACCGCTCAGATTCTTCATAATAAATTAGCATAAACATGAGTAAGAGCTTTTTATTCTTACTTTTCAAGGCACAATTTTGCTTTGCATTCATATTTCATCGCAATTTCTTGAGCGCATCAAATTAGTAATTTTAAATAAATGGACGAATAAATAAACAGATATATAAATAACAAGTAAAACAGATAAATAAGTAAACAAATAAAGAAACGAATGAATAAATAAGCAGCGAACTGTGTCTCACTGTTAGCCACTGTTTCAGCAAGGGTGATGTTAGTGCTGACATGCAGTGCACTGCGTCCTTTTTACTTCACTAAGGTTTTGAAACACAGTTTTCCTTGATTTCGAAAAAAAAAACAAGCAGTGTGTCAAGAAATTGTGCAAGAGGATCTCATTTGCGATGTAGCGGATTTAGTATAGCAAATCATGTCAAGCCAGGAACGTATCATAAGGACAGTACTATGGATTCGAAGAAGAATTCAACTTGGATCACTTACGAGAGTCTGTGTAGCTGTTTCTCTGGTCTGTCGAACCACTGAAGCGGTTTCCCTGTCTGAGTCCGTTTCTGCTTGGCTGTAATATCAGAGCATGAAGTAGTAAATTGGAGCAGGCAAGGTCTTTTAAAAGTAGCGTCCACAAAAAAACGAATTTTGAGATTTTTACATTTTCTAGAGCATCTCCCATAAAACTCGTCCAAAACCAGAATAAGAGAGAGGCAAAATCGCAATTTATCGAGAAAGTGCTTTGTCCAGGTTAAGACCCGTCAGCAGGGAGAGCACCACAATGCGGATGTGTCAGGAAATGAACTTCAAGGAGAAGACTGCAGTATGAACAACAACAACCAGCTACTCGGAGCACAGCGAGAATCGCTAATGGAGACTTCTATGCCAGAGATCCTAACGATTAGAAACATCCTAAAGCAAATTTACAGAAACAGCAGAAGCTCAGAATTTCTACAGTGAGTGTACGCATAGGGAAACAACACATATGAGCTGCAGTGGTTCCTCCCTACACAACACTCAGCAAGCCTAATCATCCGCGCTCGAGTTCTTGAGATCTGCAAGGCGCGCGAGCAACGAACAACTCGTCCTAAAGAAGTATCAGAGGGGTGCAAAAGAGGGAATTTTCACAGATTTCATGACTTCTAAAATATTACACGTGTTCATTCCTTTTAACGCTAAAACAAGGATACGACTTTTAGCATGGGTGCTGGCTTTAACAGTGGGCAGTGTAAAATGTTCGATTGTAAAGTGTACGTTTGATGATAGACTCTTAACCAAAAATCAACCAGTTTCAGTTATGCTCAAATTCTTTGATTCAGTATCTACAGAAACTGAGGCACGAATGGGGATCTTTAGAGAGGAAACTTCGAAAGTGAAAGCAACGAAACCACGTAAATTTTTTCCTATGCAAATTCTTCTTGAAAAAGAAAAACGGCGAGGAACATCTCTTCTTACAGATTTTTGAATGTCCAGAAAAAAGGCTTGCCTCGCACTGCAGCTACTGCTAGATAAAATCCAGCAGGACTTAGTACCTAGCGGAATAAACATAGTGGGCATTGATTTTTTTTCCAAAATCGGACACCTAGTTTATGCAAGTCTTGCGCAGGTCAATAAACCGGTAACGAGCAGATTAACAAATCCAAGTGGAAGAAATGTTTGAGCTATACATAAAAACTAAACTCAATGTCGAAATGAAATTTTTGCTGTGAAGAGAATAGCTAAGAAAATGCTCACAGCCACATGGAAGGGTCAACCTTTTAGATGAAACTCCATGTCGCTTTGTTTCGAACACGTAGTGTGCAAAATGTATAAGATATATGACTATCACTGACTTCGCAGATATGGCTTGATGCTTCGCCTGGAGTATCATGGTGTGGCAGAGATGGGTTTTCCAAGAGAAAAAAAAAAACTTACAGGGGAATGGTCAGAATGGCCCAATAAAGCCAGATCTGCGACATACCTCTTTTGGTAGAGAACTCTCTCTTCAATGTGTCCAGGAATTTTAGCTGATCACGAGTCTTTTTTCCAAATCGAGGCTTGCATGGCCACCAGGATGTTCGATCTAATTAATCGATATGATGCAGGTTGGATGCTGGACTGCCGCTGTCTCATTTTTTGCGCGCCATTTTCTCTATATATGAGCGATGGTCCACTTATAGTAAAGTTGAGGGTTACCGGAATGCTCGCTAGGATGCTCCTTCGACGAAGAAATTTTCAGCATTAATAAGAAGAAAATTGAGGAAATAATTATATGAACGTAAATTTGTAGTGATGCAGGCTGAACTTGCACACAATCGCTTGGGAAGAAAAAGTAACAAAATTCATGCAGCAGACCCGCATCGAACCTGCATCATATCGACTAACAGACAGCATCGCACCCACTGCGGCAACTGGGCTGCGAGGTTTTACGGCCTGGATCGGACTTGCTGGTAGCCGTGCAAAGCCCAGTTTGGAAGAGGGCCGGTGGGCAGCTCGAAATCCCTGGACACACTAAAGAGGGGGCGTTCTCCCAGATGAGATACGTCGCAGATATGGGTTTGTCGTACCGTTCTGACCATTGCCTTGTTAGAGAATGTTCACTGCCAGCTATGGGTTTTCTCACACATTACTGAAGGTTAATCATAGCACTTCTGGAAACCGGACACCTCATACTTCTCTGCATGGTAGCTAGTTCTCCCAATTAAGGATCGGAAAATCATTGCGAAACCATCGAAAGTAAAGGGAAAATTAAAGGAAAAATAAGTTACTTTGGCTGTGGTGAACATCCTTCTAGCTTCATTTGCACAACGGGCTCATTCGCTGGAGCACTGAATTTGTCATCTCCAGCCTTCGCTTCTCCCAACGAAGCAAACGTCCGAGGTGCTGAGAATCAAGCAGATAGAATGCGAGCGAGTGACGCAAGTGAACCTACGGTTTTGTTGCACGTTAGTTGTTGAGAGGTGGTCGTGGAGCCGTCTTCCGGAGTGTACAGATCTGGTCGTAGTGGATGAGGACAGCGAATCAGATGAGGTCAGCGCGGTTTTTGCTTGTTGCTCTACTGAAACAGATTCTTGTGTACATACAGCATACTTTGTTATTGAGAATGCATCGCAACAGCCTTTGGGTATGACAAAACGAACTTATGATGTGGAAACGCAAACACACAGGGGTTTCAAGCAAAATATTCTCCCAAGGTTATTTTTATAATTAATCGTAAGTTGTCTAACTTCCCACTCTATGGCTTCCGTATTCCCATTTCGAAGACTGAAACATATTGAAAGCGGCACCACGAGAGGTGAACTCGTCAGGAATCCGCGCGATAGCCTTTATACGTATCCTTACGGGTTCCTATGCTAAAACTCAGACTCTGTAGCTAGGTTTATACCGACAAATGCAGTACCATAGATACAAAATCAACTTGGAATGGCATTATCAAAAGCTGCCGAAGTGACTATTTTCGGCTAGGCAACAAAACATCATCAGGAAGCACAGCAAATTTTACCCACAGCAAGTTTTATCCAAGTCTGGTAGGTTAGAAAATTAGAGGTTTCCATGCTTCCGATGTACCTTCGGGGGACGTTTTTAACAAGATTTTACACCAAACCTCGGTCGTAAATAGCAAAAATGGGCAGCTTAAACCACTTTGTTCTTATTATGGGAAAAGTCTTCCTAATTTGAAACCATGTAATAACTATTAGAACAGCTCTTCTGTAAAGAACTGGCGGTAGAATATCGCCAATATAGTCCTAAGCTTAATCAACGTTAATCAAGGATTTCAGGGAATTTTGCGAATGCTGCTCAATGAGAGCATGACAATAACAGGAGGCAATGTTTGTAAAAAATATATTAGAAGTCTATATTCGTTCAACCAATGTTTAGCGAGGTGTTGACTTTTTACGGATAAATAGTACAAGAAGTAATAATCGTAATAATAATATACGATTCGTAGTCATTAAAAACTACCCTTTTTTGGCGAACTAAGGCCAGTGAAGTGGGCGGGGCCAGGCATCCGACAGAGCGCCGCACATGTCCAAACTGATTCAAAGGGCGAATATAGACTCAATCATCATTCGTCATGCCCGGCGTACGAACGGGCGCTCAGTTCCACCCAAGTTACGGGTCTTAATCCGTAAAAGAGAAAGCATATAGGAACGCAAGCAGTACACTTCTGTAGAACCTATTTTTATCAGTTCCACAGTAATAGGAACGAAGCTTCAAATAGGTGCTTGCGAATTTGCCTTGAGAAGAGATATACAATGGCTGCAGCTGAGGAGCATGATTTCAACTGTCAAATAAGATAATTTCTGAGTTAAAGTTTCCGTAAAATAGAAAGTACTAAACAATCTGTACTTCTTAGGTAAAGATAGCAGAACAAATAGATTTTTCGCTCGTGTTTTCCCCAAAGTGTTGTCATGCTGAAATACTTCGTAAATTAACAAGCGGAAACGAGTAGCGAAAGAAAGCTGACAAAAGTTTTCCACTGATGGTGTGAAGGGTTCTTCATACCAGAAAGGGTATGGAGAACATAGAAGAAATTGACTATAAAAGGTACTAAACCTGCTGTCAGCGTTTGGAACCATTTCTTTTTTTTCTTCAGCTGAGAGTAACAGAAATATTGAAGACTCTAGTCTCTCTTACTGGTTGAGGTTAGCCGCTGACTCGCAAATGCCCTTTGGATGTGTTTCTTATGTATTGTGGTCTTTCTTCTTTTGTATTATTGCTCATGCCAGCTTTAACACGGAATTGTATGACTCGTTAAACATTTTTAAATACAGAAGTACTGCCGCACAAAACAGCTACACAGTTGTATCACGTGACATAGAACGCTGCTGATTTAGATCATAAGCTGCTTTCTCCATGGTTACATCCTAGGACTCAAGGAGTTAATTGGTGTTTCGCGCGTATTTTTGTTAAGGTTTTCTTTGAAACTGTAAAGGTGAAAAAACAGTCCCCAAAAGCGCTATGTTTTTGGCTTGCTCAGCTAGATTCCCCAACATGGGGTTAATTCTGTGTAATTTCTAATTTTGTACTTTCTGTTGGATGTTTTGCTGGACGAAGTTTTAAAAAAAAGCTCCGCTGGGATTCCACCTATGTAGCATACGATTTTGTCTTGTTGCGATCTTACGAAAATATGTGAACTTTTAAATCTTCACGCTGCTCTAATTTTAAAATGAACAGTTGCTCTTAAAAATCCGAAGTTCCTGTTGTAATCAGTTTGGTTGCTACATTATTTGTTCTCACTACCACACGCTTATATACAAGACATGAAACAGAGTGAGAATCGCTGTTTTGATTTTTAAAAAACCACATCTAAAGTGAATACTGCGTAAATTCGCAAATTCTGGAGATTTACAGTAACTCAAGAGATGAGCATTTTGCAGAAACTCGCTGAATCACTGCATCCTCATACCTGCGCAAAATTTGGACGAAATACCTTATGTATCATGTCAGCAGTTTTGTTGAAGCGGTTTTCGTGTTAGAAATTGTTCGAATTCTATGACGAAGAGAGGTTGTGAAACAATATCTCAACTGTAGAAATTGTGGATGCCCACCAGCTAAGTCCTAGGGCGCTAAAATAGCAATTTCCAAATTTTTTCACATTGCTAAAATACTCGGCTATAAGGAAGAGTGGAAATTCACTGACTGTAGTCGCAGATATCCTTTTCCTTTTGGGTCTTCGGGCGTGTATCAGGAGAGCCAAGCTGAGGAAGGATTTGCTTTTTGTTCCGCTTTCCTGCAATGTTAAAATGCTCAATTACGATTATCTCGAAATGTTTCGCTTACACTTGGTATCTGCTGCTGCAAAAGCGCAGAGAAGCAAAGAATGAATAAACTGATACATGAAATTTGGAAGAGTAAACAAATTACGGAATTATCTTTCGTCATCATGACCTTTTTCAACTCCATTGTCGTCAGTGTCGATAACGAGGTGATGTGAGGCACGAAACCTGAATTGCATATTTGAAAAGGCTAACGCTGTACTCTAGGGGGTGGAAAAGTTTGTTGCGACGAGGCATGAGAACATCACTACGGCTGCAAAGTACAGCTCAATTGGCCGCTCCCTTAATATCCTTCATGATGCCTGAGGCAAAGTGCACCGAGAGTAGTTATAGCTACGTCACGCGCCGCGTCTTTCATCCACCTTAATGCATAGCTTTCTCACTAATTGAATGCCCGCATGTGGCTGAATCCCGAGCTGAAGTAATCGCACAATATCTGCAAAAACATCGCATCGAGAGAGATAGTAGACGGGGGATTAGGAGCGTAACTTTGTTAGCGACATTCGCGGAACAGACGTGATTCACAGTTTGGCAATATGGAAGCGTTCACGGCTACTCACCTAGTGGATCGTGTTAATTGTGGGAGTTCGTGAGTCTCCTTGGTGCTTTGCTCGTCCTGCCGTTGTTTTACGGAAGAGTTGACGCTGAATGAAAGTACAGATGTGAAGGAGGGTAATGAGCTGTGAAGCATGCAGTTGATTCTACTTCTGAATAGCACACATAATTTGCAACTCAAGTGTAGCCTCAACTCAACCCATCACGCAAGCAGGTGCGGGTGTCTGGCTGGAGAGGAGCACTTTCAGGAATCCGGAGGAACTCACACATGGAAATGCTTGTAGCGGTTGACTCCTCGGACATCCGGCACATATCTGGCTCTGATGATGGAGTTGTCACTCAGCTGAGCTCTCTCGATGGCCAAAACTCTCTCGCGAACAGATGTCGTCTCTCTTCTTTGCATGGAAGGTGGCATAAAGTAGGCTGAAAGTCGGGCGTAACTCGGCTCAGAAGAGATTTTCCGCAGGTGCTGGACCCCTGCACTGAGTACAAACTCACTCTATTCAGAAGGCGGTAGTGGGCATTTCTAATGAGCAATAAACATTGCCAGGTACGACGAGAGCAATTTGATGCTAGTGTGAAGGAGAGAGTGTGTGTGCATCGCGGACCGCCCATCCCTTTTATGTCATCCTAGCTGGATAAGACGGGAATTGATTATGATACCACGCAGTAGCTGAGTCCTAGTACGCGTCGCTGCTCTCCGCCAAACAATCCTCTTACTCTGCTTTCCATCTTCATCATTTGCCACTCAGCGACGTAGCTTCGCCTGCTTGAGAAGAGCTGAAAAGGATTAAAAATTACGCAAGTTGCGAGTTGTTTCGCGAACTTCTCCAGCGCACTTCCTCGCCTCTAAAAATCTCTGATTCGGAGCAATGAGAGAGATTGGTGTGCCTAAATCTAAACGCTTTTTGCTCGCCTTTTGCTTCGAATATTCTTCATACTGCTCGTCTGGTGTGATTAATTTGTTCAGCATGAAATTGGAGATTTCGCAGTAACTCCATCTCACAAATTCGTATTTCAGTGAAGGTAGATGCCGTCACAATCGGCACACTTTTGCGAACGAGATACAAGCTCAGAGATTCCGTCTGCTTAGAACCTGACATGTTTAGAAGCGATGAGATCGACACGACTGATCTCTTCTTCGCTGTTGAATGTTTTGTTCCCTTTAAGAAACCGCAAATCCTGCCCCTTCGAATCACTTACTCAACGTCCATGAAATAGGAGTTCTTCCACCTGGAAAACCACTCGAACTGAGTCATTGTGAAAGTGGTAATTTTATATTTAACAACCTAATAATTTAAGCTGTGGATCTTTGTCTTTTCTGTATCTTCACTCTTACGCGCTCTCCTTTAATTTCCCATTTAATGACGTGAAGTTTCTTGAAGACTGCAATTATCCTTTGATACCGGAGAGTTAATAATGCACTTGCGCTGACTTTTACCGCGAAATAATATGTATATTTCAACTAGGTCTGCTTTAGAAATACTTCATAGCATTTATGCTTTCTGCTGACATACTATTCCTCGACGCTGTAGCGATATTCAATAGATTTTAGTGAAACAGATTTTTCTACATTTAGTAGTAGTAAGATCAGCTCGGACCTCCTTTACGTCCGTACCATAGTAGCAATCGCAACTGACTGCTCTATATCCTAGAAAATCCATTTTTACATAACGGCTGCACGAGCTAATGAAGGTGAGTCATAAAAGATAACATTGTTGGTTGAGTTTGTGAAAGTTAGCCTAAGAAATATCTGCTTTCGTTTGAGAACTAAGGTACTTGACTATCAGTGAACTAGATATCACTAGGAAAACGCGATGAACCTTACGAGGGAACATAGGCTCATATATATCATCCTCAGCAGTGAGACCAAGATCATTAGAAAGCCCATGGCTAGTATCTATGCAGTAGTCATATATGATTCTGCAATTTTCTCCCAGCTGGTGGAAATCGCCAATGTTATCACTTGCAATGAACTCCGATAAAGCTAAAGAACAGCCAACTATCAGCTTTCGCAACTCAGTGGCTAGTGCTTCAGAATGTAGATCATCTGGGCGACGGTTCGATTCCCCGTCGGCCCTGTACTTTTGCATACCCTCTAAAACTTGAAGTAGTGTCCATTTTTTGAACTATTTCGCAGCTTTGTACAGAAGTCAGTAAGCAGATTACGGCCATGCATTATGCGGAACGTTAGCTTAGCTAAATGAAGTATTCTCTGTATAGTTCAAAGAAGCGGAGGCCATTTTCCTGAAAGTGACCTATCAAACCCGGAAAACCTCAAACATGTACTGTGACAAACAACCCTGTTTTCAGTACGACTCTGCTGCATATAACTAGTCCTGAAAAGCATTTAGAGACACTATCACTTTTTCGATAGCTTCGTAAATACTACTTGACTGGTCAAGTATTCACGATTTTTAAGGTACAAAGTGACTACGTCGCAACTTTTAGAGGGCATGCAAAAACTTCGCTTGAGGCCTGAATCGAACCTTCCACACTCTGAACTATAAATCAACGCCCTAGCCACTGAATCACAACTGACTG
>KN549238.1:266676-277231 GCA_000797555.1 Oesophagostomum dentatum | reverse complement strand
CCTCTTTTCATGGCAAATTTCGTTTTTTCAAATTTTTATGTAGTAAAATTAGTCCAACTGGTGCAACATTTTGGCGATGCAAAGAGGAAATCTTAGCGCTGCAGGCTGCACGCTTTGGTTTGTTTTCGCTTCTGCTTGAATATGCAGCACGCCATTGTACGGGAGCACTCAACAACGAGTTTGACATTTTATTGCGCCACCATAGAAATTTTTGAGCGTATGACACAATTTGTATTTAATACCTACTGTTCCCCTTAACGTTGTGCTGTTACTATTTAGAAAGAACCTTAGATCGTCGCCAAGAAATAAGCGATTTTTTTAAATGACTACAAAATGACTTAAATGACTATAAATGTTTTTTGACTCTCAGTCGCTTTGGTAAAAAATTTTATAAAACCTATTTGTGGATCTATTCTTCGAACTAGGTATTCTCTTGAAAGAACATTGTTTTTTTCTTAATTATAAAAAATATGGAATGATTTGTAGCTGCAACAGTTTTTAGTTATTACCTACTCAAAGTTGCTTTAAGCAAAACCGGTTATTTTATTCTTAACCACCTAATACTTTACTACTATTCTAGTATCATATTTTCTTATCGTAGCATGGAATGACCTTCACAGAAGTTTATTTTCGAGTGAGTGATGGACCTCCTGGATTGAAGGAGGCGAACCTGAGGCAGATCTTAACAATAAAAATTCTTTTAAAATTTTAAGTTATTGGTCGAAAGTAATTAATCAGAACGACTCGTTTATAGTTTTCCACGCTAGCTTCGAAGCTGATCAACCAGTTGGCGTCAATCTTCCGCTCTCCTTTCCATCTCTGACTCCCACTTGCATACAACAAACATCTCCACCGCTACTTTTTCGAAAGGTTGCTAAATAGCCTCAAAATATCAACTTTATTACTTTTGCTGAGAACCTTGTCTCGGGTTCTGCTTTCTGTTATGTCATAGCTTTTACAGCTTCTACTTATAAGAGAATCGTCGCTGATAAGGCTTTTTCTGTAGTAACACCTTTTGTCCACTACTGCCCTTGGTGTGACTGTAGGGTAAGCTCCCGAAGTTCCATTTAAAAAAAGTCATCATGAAATTTCGCTCAAACGTTCTTTTTAAAGTCAATGCACGCGGAAATTCCATAAACAGTGAAAACTACAGTTTTCGTTGCTACTTGATATGAAAAAGAAAAGCGCACATTGCTACAGTTAGCTTGTCGATCGACAACCGGTCCACGTATGACGGATATCACTTATTTCAACTGAGTAAACTCCAACTTCTAGCGAATAAGTTTTAGCGCAAGGACAACCTTACTTGAACAGTACCGTTTCTTCGTTCTTCTTGTAGTATCAGTGTTAGCTACTTTAAGAATCACTAGCTGATTTTATGGAAAGCATGGCTCTGTGTGCTTCCTTTAGGCTGCAGACATACACTATTGCTTGATACTGATGCTCATCTCGTTTTTACCGAGGATTCTTATAGTGAGTGCTAAAATACCGGCTGGAGTTGCAGTGCTCTGTAGGCCTGAGGAACAGGTAACATTCTAATCTGGACAGTTCTGCTTTGTTAAAGCGTTTCGAAGAATTATTCGAAAAAAATTTTTTATTCGAATATTCGAATAATTCGAAAAGTCCAAAAATTCGATTATTCGGATATTCGAATATTCGATGAAATTATTTCGAATACCAATTATAGTACGTGTTTAGTCAAGCCTTGTAAGATTACCCATAAACAGATTGTGCAGCAAGAAAATTGGAGATGGGCACCTAGTAAAGAGTACCCACTTTGCTTATTCAACCGCTACGCTGAACAGAAAAGCAGTCTATCAGAACTGTTTCATATGTTTTATTTATTTCATAGTTTTGCATCAAAACAGGTTCAAAGCTTAACAAGTTCAGCATCAGTTGTAGCATTGCCCCCTAGCAGGTAGAAATTTCACTGCTGACTTTCAATTATGAAGTCCCACAATCGCAATTCGCAAGAGCTTGAATCCGGTCCTTTATTCATTTATCCTTTTTGAACTTTGATTTTTTTGCTAAAAGTGGCCATGAATCTGATGCAGCAAAATGCTTAGGTTAAAGCAGAACTGGTGTGGTCAGTATATCGTGGCCAAGCTTTGGGGTTTTTTTTCGAACTACGCGCCGTATGCGAATACTGCGGAAGTTAGGATTTCTTATCCTCATTCGTTATAGGACCTCTAGTACTTACAGATTTCTGCTGAGTACATATTTGCATTGAATAAAAAGTTGGCTAACATACGCAACTGCGAAACTTTGTCAAAAGCCGCAACCGCTTTTTCGTCAGTGGTCATTCTTCATGAGATGAAATAGATGCGCTAGCGATTTTCAGAAAACAGTTCGGTATTTCATTTCTGCATCTGATGCCCTCTCTCCTCCTAGCTCAAATTCGAGAAAAACATGATTCTTCCAGTTTGAAAAGTACTCTATCTTTTATATTGTAGATCGAATGCTGGAGCCACACCATTTGCGAGTACTCTATCTTTTATATTGTAGATCGAATGCTGGAGCCACACCATTTGCGAGAACTCTTTGAAGACAGTGCATCATCAAATCTACCTCGGCGGGCGACTATGGCAAGAACATCCTGGTCTCCTATACCTCCCTGTCATTGTTGGAGCTCAGTGTCTCTTATTCACTTTAGAAAAAGTGCTTGTTTTATTGATATTAGACGGGCTGACATATAGAGAGTTTGTACGAAGTAGAATAAATGAATGGCATTGCTGTAGTTGTTTCGTTTAACATGTTTTGCTCAAATTTACTCGGTAGGAAGTTTCTCCATTTTTTTCAAAAACAACATAAAATAGCGAGGGCTACTATGATGGGAGTAGGTGCAAGCTCCTTAGCACATTCGTACCAATAGTCTCATGACTAAGATTTAACGAAACACAGCCTTCAAGAAGAACTTCGCAGAAGTTGATGCAACCATCCTATTCGGCTGATCAGCGTATTCAAGGAACAGAAACTGTGAACTATGTGCCGAAGCAGACTCTGCTTGAATTGTAGCCCTCCTATTTTCCCGTTAAAGTTTAACCTGAAATCACCTCAAAGAACTAGAAACACGATTTTCGTAGGTTATAGATGAATATAAAGCTGGATACATAATCTCGAAGTATTTTACTATTTTTGATTCTCCATACATCAGCAACTTCTTCCAAAATTTACACCTCTTTACGATTTTGATGAATACATAGCGGATGTATATTTACATACGTTTGTAGAGTAGAACGTGAAGCATATCGACAAACCACTCCCATACGTTTAGGCTCCAAATTTGCTCTTTTAAAAAGTGGTTTGTATTTAAACCAGGCTCGGGCTCCAAACTCACTCAAGACCTCTCTATCCGGTCTGTTATCAAGTGCAAAGACACGCATGACTTCAACCTTCATTGTCCATTGCATAACCGTCGAATCCAGTGATAAGAAAAATTTCCTAAATTTTGGGGGGCGGGCCAAATTTTAAAAAATAATTTTCGTTATTGATCTAAAATATCGGTTTTTATTTTCAAATTTTCAAAAAATACTTTTAAAAATTTTACAATCAATTTTCCTCTGGCCGCGCTTACTTTCAGTCTGAGTGGGGGCGAGCCCCTCCCCCCGAAAAAATTTCTGCCACCGCCACTGATGATTAGGGGTGTAGATGTATAACATCATCAATACCATAATAATCCTCTGAATTTCATAGGGTTTCTGAGTTTATATTTGCTTTTCTTTATTACTTCTAAGTATATTTTATGATTATCTCCATGATGCAAATGCCTGTCGACAAAGAGTGACCGGTTTCTCCGTTATGATCTGAAGGCGTGTGCGAGACGTAGTTGGCGGGGTGCACTTGTACCCTCGTTTTTTCGAATTTATGATAACATGCAATACTTTTGAGTTTTGATAGCATGAAAAGCTAGGAGTTAGTCTTCCTTCTCAGGCGAAAAATCACGTTTTCGTCACAACTTTAGTTCGTTTCTAGAAAAGGGAGAGGCAGGAGGTTTATTTAAAGGAAAGAGTATTTCGCTGCAACGCATGATTACTTCTTTTGCGGGTAACTCCACCCCTCCCTTTCTCCCTTCCTTATTCTTAACAGAAAGAGATCCTAAAGGTTCTAAATAGGCTGTGAGAGCTCAAATAGACTAAAAACAGCAGCTGTGACTCCCAGATGAAGGACAGGCATCTCCCCGCAGTAAGCAAAAAGGCGGTCACTTGTTTTCGACTGTGAGCTGTTTGCCAGTTGCTTCATTATGATAGTCGAAAAACATGCTTAAGAACAATAAAGGAAAACACAGATAAGCCCAACAAACCTTACAAACCTTATTGAATATTAAAGGAACGCAGCAGCGGTGGAGTGGTGAACTACACTACTAGCTAGTCACATATGAGGGTCGCATTTAAGTACGACACCTTATACAAAAATCTAAGAAATTTTGTTCAACGTTGAATTGAACAGCTATGCGTTCTACAATGAAGATTGAAGCCGTGTACACTTGATAACAAGCCGGACACAGAGTTTTTCGTGAGTCTGAGGCCGCAGCCTGTCGAGGCCTAAACACATACCATTTTTCAAAAGAGGAAATTTTGAGCATAGGTGTATCGAAGTAACAGAAGTACTTTATTGTTATACAGTGAGCGCAGGGTTAAGCGTACCGATGCGACTCAATTGCCTCCAGGGCGACCCCCTCCCCCTTCTGAGCAGAGATTTTCGACCCCCTACTGTGGGTGAAATAGACCCTTGAAACAGAGAAGCATAAAAAAGGCTGAGGCTAAGGAAAGCAAAAAATGCCATCAAAACTGGCTAGAAAGCTGCTCCACGACGGACGCGCGCGTGCGCGGTGCGATTCACTTAAAAGAAAGGGAAAAGTAGGGTGCACAAAGACTCGATTAACTTACTCAAAGCAGGAAACAGTTGAGGGCTTTTCTATGTGAGATAAGAGAAGAAGGTCTGCGCTATCGTGTAGACTAAGCAAAAGTTTAGAACTTTCTTAAACTTGCGAACATCACACGCTCAAACATAGCTATTTTCTGACTTTTAGAAAAAGTAGGGGTAAGAAAATCAAGCGCTAGTCTTCCCAGCCGCGATATTTCAAGAAAGTTTATATAGCGACGGAAACTAGAAGACTTCTTCCATCTCGGCCTAGAATAGTGCGGAGGTCCGACATCGTTTTCTACAAATTAAGTTGATGCGACCTAAGGTCAGTTTTGATGCGACTCTTGGCTTCGGTCGCGTCTCAGTCGCATCAAATTATTTTCCTTAAAAAGGAAAAGCTACAAGACCTTCTTAGAGCAGCGGAATAGAGCTATTCCTCTAGTTTCTCATCGTATACAGCATATCCTGAAAGCTTCCGATGCGAAGTAAATAATCACAGTTTTTTCAACCATACTTTCGATGAAAATCGAAAATTACTAATGTTTGTCGTTGTACAGTTCTTCAATGTTTGAGTTTTTTGGCAACTCTTTCAAAAGGTTCTATAGAGCGAAATCTTCTGCTTTATAAAGATATATAAATCTTATGGGTTTGTTTCCGATTTCGAGGACTTATGCATGTTTCTGTGAACCCTAGTTTTTCCGTTTCTCAAAAGTTTGTGCGCTCCACGTTTACACGCCGCAAGGGCAAATGTTGCGCCAAGCTAAGCTTAAGCTTCTTCATGGTCGTGCCGCAATAGCCTCAGGGAAGGTTAGCACTCCCTTCTCTTTTGTGACACTAACGCGATTCATCGTTAGGGTCGCCGTCGTCCTGAAGGTTTCGAAAAAATCCTGGACGGAGATGAGTTCCAATCGCAAGAGATTAAACCCGATCTAAAAATTCCGCGGAATCCTCTCCCCACATCACTGCTATCTCATTTGATTCTGCATCAACTCAACAGCGACCCCTCCCCTCGAGCGACATCCCGAGTCGACCCCCCGTTGCGACTGTCGCAACTACGCTTGACCCTCAGTGAGCGTCAAAACTATAGACCACCCGCAAAAATTGCCAAAATCGTGGAAGTCCGCAGGTTTTCTAGGGAGTACTTCATATCGTCGTAATCTACATCTCAGGCAACATACGTACATAATATTTCGCAATTTGTGCTACAGTATCTACATTTTTACCAATTTTTCATTCATAATAGACCGCGTCAGAACTATAGACCACCCCCCCCCCGCCAGAAAAAAAGCTTTCAAAGTCATAAACTGAAAGTGATTGTAGTGCATCTATTTGGTATGAGAAGCGGAAATTTCAGAGGACGCATCTCAGATTAGATCCATCGCAAAACTTTTGTTGGTAAGAGTGAAGATTTGAAGTACTAATGTCGATTGAATAACTAAATTAATTATCTCTTAATAAAGAACCGTTATACAGGTGAGATATCAGGACATGCGCAGAGTTTTTGAGCAGACACCTTAAAGGCAGAACCCACTCTAAAAACGGATTACGAGATCAAGGTAGTTTATGAAAGCTCTGTGGCTGAATAGCCAAAAGCCAAAGTGAGAGCTCCGGTAAGCTGCTCGTTGGGAAGAAAACGGTCGAAACGTCGGGTATGCGGTGGACTAGCTATGAAGGATATGGGGACCAGTTGTGTCACTTTATTTTCCACACTAGTTACAACCATTTCTTATGAGTAGAGTTGTACAAGCTTTCCATGTCCTCGCAAATGAGGCGGTGGGCGATTCCAATAGAAAAAGGGCGACGAAATGGAAAACTCGTCCATGAAATCGCGGACGAGTCTTCTGGAGCGAATTTTTCGGTCAGGAATGAGTTCTGAGCCGAAAAATTTGACCCTTAACCCACTTTTGGGTTTGTCTTTCGGAATCCATTGAGAACTCAGGAGGCATTCCGAAAGTGGGTGCTGCCTTTGAAATGTTGCCTACTGAATTGAAACATCACACAAAAACCCGATACGTCTTCCCGTCATGACATCATTATCGTATTGTGATCGCTCCAACAAAGTTTTGCTTTTAGATCTCTAGCAATTCCGAACAAATACTGCTCAAAACCTTGCTAGAGATTAGATAAACCCTCTTTAAAACTCCCACTATCAGAGGCCCTTACTATTGTAGGTTCCAGTTCCGGGAATTCAACTATGTGAAAAGTCAGTTTCATGGACTACTGTAGTTCGCAATCGTATTCTCCTCTGTTTACAAGTTATGCCTAAAAATGGGTGGGAGAAAGTTGAAGGAGGGTTTAGGAAATAAATGACGCCCTGAACATCCACTTTGGTGTACTGCTGAGATTTTCTAGAAAGAAAAAAGAATGACTCCTAGTGGCGTCAAGAGCACGCTCTTTTCATAGGTTTCGAAAAGGAGCCCTGCTCCTCGAATCTTTTCATCCAGTTTCATATGGGAGAGTATGAACCCTGCAGAAGATACCAGTCATCATTAGCAGGAGCCATGACTTTTCTAGGAGTATTTTCGAAGAATTTACAACACCCAAACTAACTTCTTGAAAATACACAATCTTTTGTCTCGAAAGATAATGCACGCTATGTATCTCTCTTCCTGTTTTCTTGCTTGCATCAGCACTTACTACCCATACCTACCTAAATTTTTCGTTGCCTGACATTCGAGCGCAAATAGAACTACGAAAATTTTTAAATAACGAAATACTAGATTTCACAACAGATTTCCATAAAATTCTCGAAGAAGGACTCTACGACCGGGAAATTTTAAAGTTTTTAAAACGCCTTTCGCCACCGACATTCACTCGACTCGGCAATATGGTTATGTTTCAGTCTAGTCTAGATTTTGAAATTTTATAGGAATATGGTCTATAGTTTTGACGCGGTATACTTCAACTTAAAAATTGGAAAAATTGTAAATACAGGAGCAAAAATGGTGAACCCTTAAATGTAGATGTTATCTGAAATGCTGATTACGACGGTGTAAAGGGCTGTCTAGGAAACCCGCGAATTTCTACAGTTTTTGCGATTTTTAGGCACACATATATTATAGTTAGAACATTTGGCATTTGACGTCGAATATTCGAATATCGAATATTCTCTGCTCTCTCAAACATTCGAACGAATGAACATTACTCGAAGCTGCCGTTTGTCGAATATTCGAAACCGAATATTGAATTTTGGAGGTTTCGAATATTCGATTATTCGAATACTCGAATGGTCGAATATTCGAATATTCAAATACTCGGATATTCGAATAATTTTCGAATGAAACGTGGCTCTAGCTTGTTTTACAAATATGATTTTTAGCTAAATAGTTAAAAATGAGTTTTCTAGCATCTCTCTCACTATAAATATTTATGTTTATACGTAATTTCCTTCATTGCTTTGAATCGTTATAACAACAACAGCAAATACCACCCCCGTAGAGGAATGAAAAAACAAGGATCAGGCGCACCCAAACAATTACAACTGCAACATCCGAGTTATGCGAGATCTCTTTTTTCACAGTTCACAACTTTACAACTTGGCTAACCAACTATGACTACAGAGATAAGAATTAGTGGAAATCTGCTCGAATCCGAATCTCTAAAACCAGTTAATGTAGATGCTTGTCGCATGTATAAAGTGGAAATTCTCTTTGGAATTAATTTTTTGCCCTTCTCATAAATAAATGCACCGTTTTTTACTAGAAATGCATAGATTTTTGGGCAGGAGTTTCTAGAACTGCAAGTGCAAACGACAAATAAGTAAGAACATAGATCTGATACCAGCCATGAATAAGTAGTGTAAGTGGACGAAAAATTTTCGTCCTATGTCAGAACGAATGTGGGTCCGGTCGAATTATTCTCGACAGGTATGGCAAAACCTTTAAATTTTGCTATCTGAGTTGAACTCGACAAAAATTTGTAATAAACTTTACGCGACGGTATCTTAACTCCTTCGTATCCTTTGTTCTAAAATCGAGGCCGATTCTGAACCGCGCGCGCGCGGTTAAATTGACGGTGGAGCAGGGGTCAATCAACTAATTGCTTCCATCTGAGCGAGAGGGTGAGCTTTAGTACAATCAATATAACCCTAAACATAGATAACAATGAAAGAAAGCCGAAAAACTCAACTTCTGGCCAAAACTGGTGCAAACTGAACTGATCGCCCTCTGCTCCACCGCCAATCTGACTGCGCGCGCGCGGCTCAGAATCCGCCTCGATTTCAAAACGGAGGGTATGTCCAGTATAAATGGCCCAGTATGAAATCGCTGAGCAGCCGATCAAAGGATCAAAGGCAGCGCTACGCTAAAAGTACCTTCCCGTTTTTTCCTCCATAATCGAGAGATTCTAGCCTTTTATACCAAGGCCAGAGTAAAGTCGCTCTAAAGTCAAAACAGGCTAAGAATTTATCTACAGAAGTTTTGGATTAACTGGGTAAGTCAAAAGGGTGTGGGAGCCGCCCCATCGGCACCAAGGGCACCACGTGGCGAATATGCAACAGAGTGAATTTTATTGAGGAGACATTTAAAAAAACCACGTATTAAGAGCATAACAGAAACGTCCAGTGCAAATTTTGGACTCATGGTCAGATATCTCAACAACTGTAATCGTTTCAAGCCATATTTGAGCAGAAGCCCAGAATTTCTACGAAAGGCTTATGCATGCGGAAACAAGGGATGCTAGCTGCCGCGATCCCTTCCTAGCGTAAGTAATACTCTCAGTACGAGCAACTATCCAGATGTGACTGTTCCAAAACCTTCGATGTGCATGAGCAACGGACAACTCGTCCAAAAAGGGTAGCAGTGGACATGCATAGAAGTAGGATTTTCTGCGGATTTCGCAATTTCCAAAGTGTGGGGTCGTATTCCGCGGTCCCGAATATTTCTTTTGAAGCTGAAAGCGAGCGGATAAATTCTAACGTGATCGGCAGTGAAAACGACGTTGAAATTTTGGTTTTTGAATGGATTTTCCTTATATTAGGGATAACTAAGATTATCTAAAATGTTTTCCAGGCTAATAAGATTAAAAATTGCAGGAAGTGGGACTTTTCCATGTAAACTACAGTAGATTTGTCTCAGTTCATCCGCAAAAAGCATAACTTCATTTTGGAATATCGAATACCGGATTCAAATATTCGAATATATTCGAATACCACCTACCCTCGAATAGTCGAATTCGAATATATTCGAATAATGTGGTCTTCTCGAATATTCGACTATTCGAACATTTGAATAGTCGAATCTTCGAGGAGATCACATTATTCGAATGTATTCACACGAATATTCGGTTGCAACTATACCAAATATACGCGTTTTATTCTACAAACACTCGTAAATATACGTTCGCTACGTGTTCATTAAAATCGTGGAAAGGTGTAAATTTTGGAAGAAACCGCTGATATGTGAGAAATCAGAATTAACAGAATCCTTTGTGATTATGTGTACAGCTTTACTTGCGTCTATAACTTATGAAGCTTGCATTTGCAGCTCCTCGAGAGGATTTCTAGCTGAATTGCAGTAGAAAAATTCGAGGGCGCCGGCGGGTGGCGATGGCGCCACCGGCCGCCACCCAGTGTAGGTGGCGTATGGAACCTATGAGTAACAGTAACAGTACCTATGAGTAAAATTTTAGCGCACCGCAAATTCTTCTCCATGCGATCTTGCGGAAGAAAAATCGAAAAGAATAGCCCAACGCG
>KN549238.1:235100-246328 GCA_000797555.1 Oesophagostomum dentatum | reverse complement strand
AACACGAATATTCGGTCATAACTATACTGCACAGTACTATTTAAACCTTCAGCACCACAAATACCGAATTAACGACTAATTAGTCTAATAGTGTTAAGAATGTCACGTCCTACGGGAGTAGGAAAAATTACACAAGATGCCCTTCTAAAGCGTTGACAACTTCCGATTTTCAAGTAGGGTAGGAACTCGGAAGTCGGAAGCCCGAAAATCGCCGAAAGTCGGAAGTTTTGGAAGTCGGAAGTCGAAATTCCGCTCAGCCCTGGTTTGGACCAGTGAAGATGTGAGGGAAAGAGAAGAATTTTAAGAATTATTCAAAAACACAGACTGTCCTCCGTTTCAAAGGTCTTGCAGCATTGTATCAGAGTGGCCGGAAAATTTCCGTGAATTTTTTCAAAGCATAACCTTTCTTTCTACTCGAAGATTCGAGAGAAGTGATATAGCACAAATGTGCGGCATGTCTAAAAAATGCAATAGCATGCCCTACTGGGAAGGCGCCAACCCGATATTGGCATGTTGTTCGCTGCGGGAAAAGCGTTTGAACTTTTTCGTTCCATCCATATTTGAGGTTCGCGCCTTTTCTTTCTTCGGAGCGCGCTTTCTTTCACGTTTTCAGAGGAGGCGAAGTGACACGAAGTCAACATGACGGGTGCGAGACTATTCACCGTCAGACATGTGCGGGCGAGCGGCTGCCACTGGTAGTTTTCGCGCGTGACGGACAACTCATGCTCAGCAAGTTTGAATTTCAGTTGAAGTTTGAACCAGTTGTCCGAATAGGGGCACGATGGCTCCGCCTATCTGACGGTGAATAGTCTCGGACCCAACATGACAACTGATATTCAAAGTTTGCAAAGGGCACTATACACTGCGTTTCAAAAACATAAGGCCACCCTCATTCGATTTTTTAAGCACCCATTAGTCGGTCGCTTCTGCGACTCTGTCCACCAAACGTTTCATACTAATACACATTCTCCGGCAAGTTCGATACTCCTAGATTACTTCTATCCTTTTTATATGCCTTTTTTATACTGTTGTCAAATTTGTGGGAACTTTTTCGAGCGATAATCAAATTCACATTAGATAAGTAAACTTCTGCAACGTGTAGCGACAGAATCGCGCACTTGTTCTGCATAAACTAAGACGTGGGTAAGAGCCAAAAGCCTGCGTAACATATCACATACCAGAATTAGAAAATTAGCCAAAGCACATACCATTTCGTATCAGTGAGACAACGCACAAAAACTTGTCACCCTGTTACTGGCGCCACAGCTGATTCTCCAGAAAATAGCACTGATGGGCCGTCCGTTGCCTGACTCATTTCTTTAGAAAGAACCATTAGAGTTACTGATATAGACGATTTACCTAGTAAGTGGGCGTTCTGAGGCCCTATAAGAATTCATAGGTGTGGTTTTGCGCCGCGCGAAGTGGTCACGCTCAGCAGTGCGAACACTTTGCAGTAATACGTGTGCGGGTAAGTGAGCATCAGAAGTGTATCGACGTATGCTGACATGCACAGCGACTCTTACGAGGAAGGTCACCTTAGCGTAGTGTCGATCTGCAAAAATGGTATATATAGGCGAACTGCTTGCACCATCTTTAGTACCATACTAAAAATCTAGACCTGAGCCGTAGATACAGAAGAGTTACAGAAGTTCTAGGATTTTCAGATTGCAGTGTCTCATAGTGATAAAACTACAGTTAATACGGCTGCTAACCCCTATAGAAGAGATTCGTGACCCAAATACTAACCTTTGGATTGAAACCTTTGCAGACTTTGATCTTTTATGCATATAACGTTTTCACATTAATTAGCAGCCACTTTGTCAATGATTTTCGCTACTATGTAACAATGTGCTTTGGTAATGTTGAACACCTGTAACTCGTATGTACAATCTTTCGGGTCTAGATTTTTTAAATATGTTACTAAAGAGAGCACCAACAATTCATCTGTCTATACCATTTTTGCAGATAGACACTACGCTAAGATGACCTGCCTGGTTAATAGAGAAGAGAAATTTCAATTTTCCAACGCCGTCCGGTATTTCTGAAATACTCCTGAAAGCAGAAAAAATGTTATAAAGAAAACCTCCGAATGGAGTACGAATCTCATTTACTCACAAGAGAGGGTATTTTGATGTCTACAGTCTAGTGTAGACAGTTGCAGCAACCGTAAATTGATATAGCACTTAAACGATTTGGATTTCAGGGGTGGCCTTATATTTTTGAAACACAGTGCATTTCATTCAATTCATTATTTTATTCCTTGTTTTCTGGTTCCTCCGATTTAATACGGATAGGTAAACAATGCGGTTGAAAGGCCATAGCTAACGCCAAGGAAATTCGGGCTTTGTCCTAGATCATATACAAAGCTGCTTCTGAACCTTTTCATTTCACAAAGCCCAGCTTGATCCTGGGCCAGCTCGTGCCGGGCCCTAGCTGAACCGTGGCCATTCCTGGGAACCAAAAGTTCACAGATGTGAAAAACTGTGCCCGTACCTACAGATCTGCTATTTTGCTTCCAAAAGTCGTCTTTTTCACGGTACCGAAGGCCCACAGTTGCTCCGCGGATTCGAACCTACGGGATTATCGTTTTGTTTGTTTCGTCACCGTCTAACTTACCCGTTCAGCCACTCACGCATTGTCTTACGCGTCTTTGCTTATGGCTTCCTATCGCAAAACCCTTATTTAGCACCAGTCAATTCTTTTATAAACATATTCTCTCGCTAGATGCGTTGCCAAGGATCACGATCCTACATAGCTTTACACATTCAATAGATGTTGGTACAGCTAGAAGAGGTAATTAAACTTTCTGTGCTACTTCAGGGCACTCTTTTTGCATGTGGGGTCCAAGCAGTCCCATTTTCAGGAAGGCCCGCTTGGTTCCAAGAGTTTCCGGGTTGCTCCAGGTGTCGCATAACTGCCGGAGCGCGACACACGTGCCGATCTGAGACAACATCGGTGCCGTGTACAGTACTCCTTTCGAAGCAGGCGTTTTCCATCTCAGCCTCTCGAAATTCCCCGCTCCTTGAGCCATGTACAGTACTCCTTGATGAGTCTTGTGGGTGCGGCACTTGTGTCGCAATATTCTGAGTAGTTGACGGATATTCGAAACTTCGGAATTGCTTCATCATCAGTTTTCGTGTATGGTGCCTGAGAAAAACTCGTAGCTCTGAGTTGACCGCGTTGCACGTGTGGCGTCTCCTCTAATCCAGTGATCTCTCTAACTCTGCGTTCTCTGCGTCTCCAGCATAGAACTTCTGCCTTCCCATCACGTTCGCCTGCGTCGCGGTCAGCTCGTGAGCATGTATTTTTCTCGTTGGCAATAGGATCAATATCTCCACAAGCACCACTACCAGTATGTGCCACGAAATGGCTACCTTTCTTTCGCAAAAAGCAATTTCTCATTTAAAATCTTTCCTTTCTTTGCTGTTAAACTGTTGCCTTTCCTTCGCAGTTATACTCACAGAGGAGAACGCTTCAGTCCACAGGAATTTGAAAATTCCACCAACGTTCTACATTGTAAAAATATTACTTCGTTAAATGTGAGGCGAACCAGGAATACATAAGCTTCCAAGGGTCGGATTTAGTGCCAGTTCTAGACGTAAAAACATTTCATTGCGCTGATAGATTTCGCAAGATAGGCAGGGGGGGGGGATGCCTATATAAATATAGTGCGTTTCATAACTGTAGGGCATCCCTAGTTTTTCGCTGTAGAGTCTGATTCTGACTTTTTTGGAGCTTCTGAATATTTTATTTGTACTCCTCATGTAAAATTACCCCAGAACTTATTTCGCAACTCTGCGAGCTCATGCCCCACGAGTTTTACTACTTTTGAAGTTCTTTCCGCTGTTTCATAACTATGGGACACCCCTAGCAGAAAATAATTTTTACAGTGAAAGCAAATTCACCAATGAGTGCATTTTGTAAATAAGTAAAGTGGAGCTGATTTACTGGCACCTTTGCTGTTTAATTTGGTAAGCCGTGGGAGTTCTACGGAGATTTCTGCATGGAATTCCACAGACTCTTAAAAAAGACCATTATTTCCGCCCTGGAAATTCCCGGACTTGCTGCCAGGATCTATATTCATTACAATTCGACACCGCCTACTACTCTACAGCACGTGAGTGTCCTTCATTCGCGACAGGCATTCTGCAATATGCAACTGTTGGTAGTACATGAAGGCTCAAGGAGGCTTCTCAAGGCGAAATTGGCCTCATTTCTGTAGAAATCTCTTGCTTCAATAAGTTTCATAGATTCACGAAGCTACTAGATATGTAGTACTTTACCTCTATATGCACGAGTCTGATCGAGGAAGCCTAAACATAGCAAATTTTTACAGCAGAGGTTTCAATCAAACAACACGGATTCACGACTACAAACTGTCACCTGGTAAACATTCGGCAAACTTCATTCTGCTGAACTGTTTAGCCTTTCCAGACCAAAATATTCAGGTTTAAGTTGACCGTAATGTTCTTTTACCTTAGTCATGAATCCTAAGTCTAGCTTTAGTAGAGCTGCCTTTCTACGCGGATCACTTCTACTTGGAAAAATTTTTAGGAGCACGTCAACTTTATGAAACGTGTTGAAATTACGTGTGTAAACTGGAATATTATTAGACAAGTCTTATTAAACTAAGAGAACGATAAAACACGCCAGAAAGGTGACTAACTTCGTCCTGGAAAGTCGTCCAGAGCTTCCATGTACTCCCAGCAGCTGCTTGTCGCAGGATGCCTGTTGCGAATAAAGGACACTCATGTACTGTAGAGTAGCAGGCGGTGTCGAATTGTCATGAAGGTAAATCTTGCCAGCAAATCCGGAAATTTCCAGGGCGGAAATAACGGTCTTCCTTAAGAGTCTATGGGTTTCCATGCCAAAATCTCAGTAAAACTCCCACAGCTTATCAGAATAAACGGCAAAGTTGCCAGTAAATCAGCAATACTCTCCTCTTTACTTATTTCTAAGATGTGCTCATTTCTGAATTTGCTTTTACTGTAGAAATTATTTTTTGCTATATTTGGAAGCTCCGAAAAAGTCAGAATTACACTCAACAGGGAAAAATGGGGGTGTCCTGTAGTCATGAAACGCACGCACTATACCTAGGAACCAAGCTTCTAGATCACGACGGAAACGACATACGAGAAGATAAATTTTGCATCACGCTAAAAAATGAAGGAAACAATTAGGAATGGAATACGCTAACTCTTGTCGTAAACATTTTTAATTCAATTATATCTAACTGCAGCTGTAATACAAATTGATCGAACCTTTACATAAATAAATCTTCAAAAACATCCTATTGCATACAAATTGCTCAAACACATACTAATGTTCAAAGACGACTAGAGATGAGACATTCCGAGACTGTGAAAGAAAGAGCATAAAACATTTCACCTGTGCAACAAAAATGCTATGCCTGAGTTACTCTATACGACAGTTTTCAATATATACAACATTCTCTATGAGGTAAAAAGGTAGGTAGATGTACATGTGTTAATTGAACTACTTACAAAATACACATACACAAAAAGTGAAAACGCATCAACGAGTCAGTTCGAGAGGACGGGAATGGCAAAACTAGCGATGGGATTCAACGACAGAATAATCCTTTACCAAAACCATAAATAAACAGAAAACACTGCTCGGAGAATTAGAAAGAGTGATAACGCACAGACTAGATCAGATTATAGAAAGCATAGTCGAACCTTTAGATTCAGTTGCTCAAAAGGGTCCCAAATGGGCATTTTCATGCGCAGGTACTTGCCGGAACTTTCTATTAATGGAAATTCCAGCAGCTGGCAATCCTACTACATTTCTTGCGAATCGAAACCGACGGTGCACTAGCATGACCAGTAACGTACTCTAGCACCTACTGAGTCATGAAAAGCATAAAACAATGCTTAATTCGTAATCTGTAAGTGAGAATGGCGCAGAATATCAAGGCTATTCCTGCACAAAATCGCTGGAGCTGAAAAGATTGAAGGGCACCCAAGGAGTCTGAATATAAAATCCAACAGCATATTTAGTATATGAGTTATTTAGTCAAAATTACACTTTTGAAAAGTACAAAAAATCGAAGAAGATGCAAGTAAATGCAAACACTATAAGTGCAAACAACGGAAAATTAACTGGCATGTCATCTGGCAGAAAGTGTCTTCATTGGAGTACTAAACGCAAGACAGTATTTCATGTACGCATTCCGTTCATCAAGATATCTGTTGCAGTTATATATGACGACAATGAACCACAGTTCGAGTATTAGTGAACTGAGGTAAATTATCAGTATGGAGTAGATACGCACCATGGTACCTGAAGTGTCGAAAGTTCATAGAGAAAAGTATTTAAAAACACAATTGTAGAATGATGATGTTCAGCTGAATGTGGTTTCTACTCACAAAGGAAAAGGATGGCGACTTTATTTTACCATTCTGCACAAATCTGGAGCTGATTCTGGTGTAGAATGGCGGATAACAGTGCGAAGAAATGAAGGATGAGGGTGCTATACAACGGGGTAGAACTGGGAATGTGGGCCGCGATTACAAGAAAAATTATTTACGAAAGTATAAGGCGTAAATGACAAAGTCAGGCATTAATCACGCATCGTAATAACCTAGAGTGAGTGATTCTATTATTTGCACAAGACTTTAATGAGCACATCTTTTGACCGTATAACGCACAATATACGCATACACGAAGATGTTACCTTTTGCCTTAAGCAAAGTGGATCTTTCGGTATGGTTATTTGCATTTTAAGGGAAATGTCGTTTAAAAATGAGGATGAAGAGCTGACACTGCCTTCTTCATCCCCTCCATACTGAGGTTTGATCCTCCAAGCAACCCTTTTCGACTTTTCATTAAAAGCCACTACGCGATGTTTCCAAAGTGATGATCTTTAAAATATGGATATAAGAGAGCTGCCAACACAGCCTGTTGTTTGTCGATTCAGGTTAGCGCTTTTTAGAGTTCATTGTGAGCTGCCGCACATATTTGTACATAACCTGTACAAGAATACACGAGACCGTAAACTTAGTAAAATGAAACATCGCAGAAATGATCAAAAATTGTGTCAAATTCCTGAATATAACAACTCAGTCGTTCTTCCAACAGTTTTGGCGGAAATCTGCAGTGAGGCGCAGTTATTTTATGCAAAATGGGGATATCTTCAATCGAAAAGTCTATGAAATTTTATGAATTGACCACAAAAATGGTCGTGAATCATAATTCGTTAATCCTAATCTTAACTGCCTACGTTCCTGGCTAGTACCCCTGAACATAAGCAGTTCTTGAAACAGTTCAGGTCTTGTCCTGAGGTCAATATCGCTAGGAACCGTGCAGGCCGACTTAAGCAAAGCGGATTTTAGGAAAACCTCGAAGTCCCTGTTGATCCCCTCTGTTTGTCACGTCAGTCCGCGAAATGACAATTGTTTTTTGGTTGAATCAGAATGAACATTGCTCTCCAGGGATTCCTTTTTGAGTGTAGTTTACTCTGCCAGTGAGTGAGGAGTGGTATAGGGAATGAGGTTCGAGAAGCTCCCAAACGAGTAGAGCCAGAGTGATGCAAGTGTACAGCTTAATCGAGGAGATACGAGGATGATAGGTAATACAGTTTGAGAATCCTTTTCGTATACCTTAGCCCGTGAAACGGGGAAAAGCAAGAGGAAATACAATAAAAAAAGGCAGAAAAAAACCGCACAGTAACAAAATAAACAAGAAGCGCAGATAAACATAGTTGTAAAAAAGAAATTTTTGAAGTGGAACAGGAAGATCGCACCAGCAATTGTAAACTAGGTGTGGAGATGGTGTGACTAAGAGGGAAGGAGGAATAAGGATCGAAAGCGATAGCATAAAAATGCTGGGAAATTGACGTGTCATAGAGTAAGCGCTTATAAATGGGGCTTCATTTTATTTTTTAAAAGTTGCCTCGCCTATAGGCCTACTCTCTAAATTTACGCCGAGGACCTTCACTTTTTCAAGACTTGAGAGGGGGCCTTCGGTTGGACCTCTCTCGAACCCGCTCAGTTTCCGGCTTATTTCTCCACTATTCAGACGACTTTTCCTGATTGGAAACACTCACGCTAATCAGCGAGGTTCCCTCTATTCAATGGTTTATTCTTTATTTAGTTTTATAGGAGGTGGTCTGTAGGTTCTGACAAATCGCGTCAGAGCTGACTTATTTTGGCCAAAATTTACCTATGGAGTGATTTCTGGCCAATTTTTCTGCGAATGACGTTTCTTTTTCCAAGAGCGAGGTATCTGGGAAAGAAATGGAGGTTTGCCCTATCTATGGGTGTACATGCTCTTGCAAGAGGTGTTCTGCGAATGCTGGTAAACTGCGTCAAATTTGAGCGATTTTTGAGGTTTAGCTCTAATTTCCAGGCTTCATTGGAAAGCAATTTCAAAAGCAAGCTCGTCCTCGTACTCGGCTTGTGATGAGGAATCGAATGATATGTAAGTTGCCCATGTTGTGTTGGCTGGGAACTGAGATCTCGCAGCCGGACGTAATTGTAACGGGCTTGCGCCCCAATTCATGCGTCCTTTAAACGAGCCGGGCGTGAGCCCGTTATGGTTAGGCCCGGCTGCGAGATCTCAGCTCTCAGCAAGTAATACATTGGCATTTTATATGCCGTTCGACTCCTCACGATAAGAAGAGTCCGAAGAGGACCCCGCATTTGAGACTGCTTTCCAATGAAGCCTGAAAATTACAGCTAAACCTCAAAAATCACTCAATTTTGACGGAGTTTGCGAGCATTCCCAGACCAGCTTTTGCAAAATCGGACATATCTTAGATAGGGGAAGCCTCTCCCTCTTAAAATGGGACCTACTTTTGGAAAAAGCGCCTTTCTTCGCAGAAAAATTAGCCAAAAGCCAAACCATAGATAAAATTTGGTCGAAAAATGGACCGACTCTGACACAGTTTGCCAGCATTTGCAGAGGGGCGCAGGCAAAATTGAATATGTCTTTGGAGAGCGGAGACCTCGCTGATTAACGGAAATACCTCATTTTTGGAAAAGTTGGCTGTTGCATGCGGAAATGAACGACAAAACAGTTACACCAGAAATGTTGAGAAGCAGTAGTAAATTGATGTGGACGCTGTTCAAAAAATGGGTTTATTGTGTGTGAGCACATGCATTACAGCGCCTCAGTGTCTTCCAGACCACGTTCACTTTTTCCGTGTCTGCCAAAATTGGACGTTCACTTCTGAGACATCTTACGCCTGGTTGTTCTATCTATGGTCTCGTCTACAAAAAAGTTATACTAGCTAGAATAGAACTCCCCATCCATTTGCCATGTACCCTTTTTTCAAGCTGCTAAAGATGATGGTCTTGGAGCGAAACTTTAGGAAAAAATTACAAGTGGACACAAGATCCACCTTAGCGTACCTGTATCTAAGGCGACAGTGCTGTGGCTGGGGTGTTCCATAAAAGGAGCGGCATTTATGAGCCTGTAGAAAACAGCCGAGTCGGTCGTTACGGCGATCATTCCGCTCACCAACACCAACGCGAAGCAAATGACTGCCAGCACCTGTAGTAGGATGAAGTTCACAGAACGGATGAATAGTTCAGTTAGGAAGCTGTATGAGTGAAAAGGCAGCAGATTAAGGTCGCTCCGCAAGAGCTGACAGTTCGTGCCTCTCCCTTCAAAGCAGAAATTCTCCCTACAGGCGCTTCTCTAGCAGAACCTGCAGAAGCCGTCACCAACCGCAGTACAAGTCTTTCTCCTTCAAAAAAAAACTAGTATGGTCACTTTCTACATCATCTACTACAATAGTAGGCTCATAAAAGGATTGGATGAGCTTAAAATGCTAGAAAGATGTGTAGTACATCTTTAACGTTCTTATACCGCTCTCAAAAAAGATATCTTTAAAACTGCACTCTTCGTTCCTCTCCTATCACGAAGCCCTTCCATTTTTCTAGCTTTAGCGTTTGAAGTCAAGTAGTACTATTGATTTATCGCTACAAACATAGCGGAAAGTGCATAGAGTTGGCGGAGCAATGTCGAACGGAACGAACACCATTCGCTAGATGCTGTCGTAATTTGAAAGCCCTCAAAATGCGAAAGTGTGAGTTTCTGTTTACGCGGAGTTGGTTTGTAGCGAAGGTCACTCAATTATGCTTCAAAATTACCAGAAGCTGAGTATTTTCACCGGATGTTCTTTCTCACCAAAGTAGTAGCACAGTTATATAGAAGCTTTCAATGCAAAATGCTTGGTACGAAAAACACTCTTTTCCTGACAATTTTTAAGTATAGTTGAGGGATATCTGTGATATCATAATTTCAAGTAAATAAAAACTTCCCTCAAAGTTTTAGAAAATTTCTAACTAAGTCACCTTCTATTCAATGAAGGTGATCCCATTCGTCATGCTTCCCTAACACTGTACTCTATCAGAATATGTCAAAAATCCAGCTAGTTTTCTGACAGCTGGTAGGTGATCTTGTCGAAAATAAAGAAACCAGCCGTCCCAGCTAAGCAATCCTGAAGAGGTTTAAAGCAATGGCAGCTTAGAACTTATAGCTTAAAATGATCATGCAAGAATGTATACCACTTCTGCTCCTGCTCCATACTACTTCTGACCTATAAAAAGCGATCTCATAAGTTTACAATAGTCCATGGAATTACACGAATTTCTTTTGTCACCAGAATCAAAACAGTTGAAAAAATCCGAACGAAAGGAGCACTTTAAAAATCTGAGCTTCACCACTTGCCGGCCGTAGTAGTCTCAAATTCGTTGCTGCTACTCCTAACTTATACAACGGCTCGGAGCCCTCCGCAGGGCTTATTCGCACCCCTTTGGCAGGTTACCTGCGAAGGGCCGAGTCAGCCCTTCGAAGCTTCCGAATATGTGCTGCAGAAGGGTGATGTTTTGCAAGGTTTCGGCATAGCAGATAACATATAAACACGTGCATTTCTTCTGTCCCCTTCTCCTTTGGAGTGGTAGAACATCTACCAATCTATGGGTTCTCAGAGTTGTGGTCAATCTTGGTTCTGCGGACACCGGTGTATCATACATAAACAGCGGAGTCGAACTGCACACATTACCCACCTGAACGATGATGTGTGGAATGAGCAGCAAAGCTTGGTTCCTCGACAGACCGACAAAAAGGAGGAGCACGGCGAGGAAGCCACAGCTGAGGCCAACCATTTCTGCGAGAAACGATCCGAACACATAGTTCTCTTTGACGCCACGTGCCTGAAATTAACTCTCGGATAGTGAAGTATATTCTCACAAACTAAA